>CAWUFW010003478.1:1607500-1767500 GCA_963921515.1 Calotriton arnoldi | reverse complement strand
ATATATATATATATATATGTATGCGCATATATATATGTATGCATATATATATGTATGCGCATATATATATATATGTATGCGCATATATATATGTATGCGCATATATATATATATGTATGCGCATATATATATATGTATATGCATATATATATATATATATGTATGCGCATATATATATATATATATGTATGCGCATATATATATATATGTATGCGCATATATATATATATATATATATATATATGTATGCGCATATATATATGTATGCGCATATATATATATGTATGCGCATATATATATATATGTATATATATATATGTATGCATATATATATATATATGTATGCGCATATATATATATATATGTATGCATATATATATATGTATGCGCATATATATATATGTATGCGTATATATATATATATATATGTATGCGCATATATATATATATATATATGTATGCATATATATATATATATATATATGTATATATATATATATATATATATATATGTATGCGCATATATATATATATATATGTATGCGCATATATATATATATATATGTATGCATATATATATATATATATATATATGCATATATATATATATATATGTATGCGCATATATATATATATATATATATGCGCATACATATATATATATATATATATGCGCATACATATATATATATATATATATACGCATACATATATATATATATATGCGCATACATATATATATATATATATATGCGCATACATATATATATATATGCGCATACATATATATATATGCGCATACATATATATATATGATACATATATATATATGCATACATATATATATATGCGCATACATATATATATATATGCGCATACATATATATATATATATATATATATATATATGCGCATACATATATATATATATATATGCGCATATATATATATATATGTATGCGCATATATATATATATATATGTATGCGCATATATATATATATATCACTGTTGCTCGAAATGCATCTGCTGCCAGCGAAACAAAAACGAGTGCAGACCTCCAGTAGTGCAGTATATTTTATTTTGTCAGTCTTCTGCCATTACGCGTTTCGGCCGTACAAGCGGCCTTGATCACATGACAACGCTCAACAGCTTTACCCCCATATTTAAAGTGCCCGTGCTTAATTAAAACCATGGAAATAGAAAACATATTAAAGAATTTTTTACAATTTTTTTTTACATACTTTACATACCATGATAACTCATGTTCCATTACATAATATAGTTTGTTATTCATTTAGTTGTTATTCATAATTAATATTCAACCTCCTATATGATTGCCCACATTATAGTGAAACAATATTACAAAATAATTTTTTGATATATATATATATATATATATGTTTTGGTTCAGGCTAAATATCTACTTAAATGTCTCCTGACACATGTTTACGATTTCCATTAAAATTATAGCATATATAGGAATAAAGACATCATCCACATATAAAAAATACATATCTTAATACAAAAGTGAAAACAAACCTATCACCTACCACTATGCGCATATATATATATATATATATATATGTATGCACATATATATATATGTATGCGCATATATATATATATGTATGCGCATATATATATATATATATATGTATGCGCATATATATATATATATATATATGTATGCGCATATATATATATATATATGTATGTGCATATATATATATGTATGCGCATATATATATATATATATGTATGCGCATATATATATATATATGTATGCGCATATATATATATATATATATATATGTATGCGCATATATATATATATATATATGTATGCGCATATATATATATATATATATATGTATGCGCATATATATATATATATGTATGCGCATATATATATATATATATGCGTATATATATATATATATATATATGTATGCGCATACATATATATATATATCCCAATCCCAATCGTTTCTTGGAGATCCGTGTGAATCTTTGGGTTTGACGCAGCATTGTACCCACTGACTGTTCGTGGCTCATAGTTGTCGCCTGAGGTGGTTGCCTCGATTTCCTAATGGACTTAAGTAAATAGTTGTGGTGATAACTTTTGAAGTGTGACATTTTGTGTGTCTCTTGCTGATTCCTTGCTTGTGCATTCACCATTGACCCTTTCCCTGACTGTGACCTGGAATGTGCTGCCATATCTTGAATCAGTCTGTTGGAGTAACAAGCTGGTCTACAAGCATTGGTGTGTTGTTTCATCTTCTCCTTTGCTTGTTGATCCCTGCTATGGAGTTCCTCACTGTGTGAAGAGGGAAGCATATAGTGTGTCTTGTTACACTCCTTGTCGAGCAATAGATACGTGTTTCATGTTTAAAGTTGAGGAAAGGTATATAGAGCCATGTGTAGACCCATTTCAGTGTCAGTTTTTGGCACTGGCAGGTCCCAAGAAACCTAAACCCCTGAATATTATAGGAGCTTCCTAGCAGGCAGGTGTACATAGGACAGGTGCAGAAAACATGTTACTTTAAATGTACTTTGTATGAAAATATTATTTCTAAATGTGCAAAGAAAAGGGATTATTGACTTACCATTACTGTAACCTAGACATAATTATAACACAGAAGGATGACTGGAAGCATAGAGTAAGGATAGGCAGTGGAACGAAAAAAACACTGGCACAGTAAAATGTGCTTCCTTTTAGGTGGATGTGCACATGTGATTATGCATATGGCAACCCTCACAGTACAAAAATGCAAATGACTGAAGTGGGCTCACCCATTTATCCTGCTCTCCAAGCTATAGTGGGTGCTAGCAAAATGTGAATGACTGTTGAAAAGATCAATGGTTGTATAGAGCTGACCCATGGCTCCTCTGTGTATATATGTGCACTTGTATGTATTTATACACATTTTTCTATAAATCCCGTTGAGAAAAACAAAACCTGTGAAGCAAAAGTAACTCAGTTGTTATTTGGTAATCGCACAAATGGGTACTTAAAGTAGTCCAGTACTCAAAGTGAAAATGTCTTTAAGTGGCCTTTACCTTGGAGCGCCATTCTCTGCATTATGTGCTGACAGTGGCGGCCACACAACACAAAGGTGGGGGATGGACGGACGGGGCAGGGGCTGAGGAAAAATAATAATATTTTTACATTTACCTTTTCCCCGCAGCCTCCAACGCCAACGGCCACTGCTGCCTCAGAACTCCTCCAGCAGTCTCCGGGAAGGAAGAGGCTGCTCAGCCAATCCTGGCACTGCTCTGGGAGAGCAGCAACAGTATTGGTCTGAGCGGCCTGCTTTGCCGCTCAGACACTGCCTGTGAGCCTGCGGCATTTCTCCAACCTGACTGTGAAAACAACTGGGTTGGAGATATAAAGTACGCATGTATTTTTGGCCGACCTAGGACGGCCGGCCAAACATACATGCACACTTCTAAGTGCCACCATTTGCCTGTCATGGCCCTGCCCCACCCTACATGCAAGTCAGAATCAGTCAAAGAAACATAAAATGATATTGTTTCATTTCCATTAAATTTTTCTCTGACTGACTCTGACGAGTGGGGCGACGCTCCTCCGCCATTTCAGAGGAGCTGCTCCTGTGTGCTGAACTGGCTAAACAACTTTATTTTTTGGAATAAAGTTTGGAAACTGAGCATGGATTTAGCGACATCCGTCATATCAAAAGCAGTGGTGTAGCCAGTGTGTCATGAGCCCTAGTGCAAGAAAGCAAATGGGCCCCTCTGATCGCTGTTTGAACTGTGAAATACAGCAATAATGATGGTTCAGTGGTCCCCCCCTTAGGCCTCTGGGCACCGGTGACATTGCACCTGCTGCACCAACGGAACTACGCCCCTGATAAGAAGGGGAATATGAGGATACCGAGACCCCCGGCAGCAATGTCTTCCATTCCCCTGAGGCATCGCCGCCTCCACATCAATAGCGGCCCGTGGTGGGAGTGCTGCCGGGCGGTGACGTGGGGCGGGGAGGGGCAGGGTGGGGGTAGTAAACTACGGAATACGGCCGAATAGAGGTAAGTAGACATATAAATAAATAAAACAAATTCCGTTGCGCGCGCTGCATCGCATTTGGCGATGCAGCGCGCGCAACGGAATTCGTTTTATTTATTTATATGTTTACTTACCTCTATTCGGCCGTATTCCGTAGTTTACTACCCCCACCCCACGTCACCGCCCGGCAGCACTCCCACCACGGGCAGCTAGTCCACATAACTGTGAGGTATTGGTGCAATAACTAACATATTGACTAAGAGTAAGTTTGTGAAGTGTCTGGTACTTCCTAAAGCCTGCATTATGGATGCTGATTTTGGGAGGTATTAGAAGGGGTCCACAGCCTTTAACCGATGTAAGTTTGCGCGGCGATCTCATACTTTGTCACTAGCGCCCTGGCAAATTTTTTTCCTGCGACTGCCGCTCCTCCAGCAGTTTTGTGGTTTGAAAAATGTTTTCCTTTGATTTTGTATTCGAAATGGAAATCTAGGGATTTACAGACCCTCTAAACAATCCCTAGACGCCCATACTGGGAAACGCTCGTGCTACAAACATGCAGGTTCCATGCAGTAGCTTGTATACATTTCTAAATATGCAGTTTTGTGCCTGTGGTTTCTGTAAGCAATTAATATAGTCAAACATGAAACACACCTGCCCTCTCGTGGCTGTACTTGTAGTTGTATAAATTGCGCTTTTTCTAAGCCATATTTAATGGTTGGCTGTAAGGTTTAACACGGGCCGCGAAACCAATTACACTACACTTAAGTTTACATGGACCAGCTATTTGATGTCCCTAATAAATAAATATTTGGTAAGCGTTTTAATGTGTCAGAGTGAGCGGGAGCTCTCGGAATACGACCGATCATGCGCAGAAGGTTTTTGGGCTTTTCCATGCTTGAGGTTTTATTTTTGGGGCAGCTTATCAACGAGACTTTCGGAAAATCTCGTCCTCTCTTTAAAAACTTGGGGGCATATTAGCAAGACCGGCGATAAAATTATCGCCGTTTTAGCGGCAGGAAACTCAAAACGTTCAATTCCTTTATTTCTACACGATCTTGATGTGCTCTCTGTGCCATTCCAATGAGGGTGGAATACTTGACTGCTACCAATCTGTGCTTTTTAAAAGTACTTTCTAAGAGATACGTTCACTCAATATTGCTTGAGAATAACATTAACTGCACTGCGCTCAAGGTAGGCGCATAGATTACATGTGTGGAACTCTGAATATACCTTGAGTCAGTGGCTCGGGAGTGCTGGTCACCACTCGACTCTTCCTGAGCATTGTTCAGAATGCGCATAAGAACAACCGATGGGCTACATCTGGTGCCATGGTGTGTGGCTTGCGGAAAATGCTCTTCATTGTCCGTACTTGTCCGGAACGTGCGTTCAAGGCGAACTTTGCTCAGATTCCGTTTTATGTGCAGGTAATCCAGACGTGCCAAGATTCATGCAATCTGAACTCTTTATTTTGTGCTGTTCGTTTCGTCCATGAGTCTGCAATATTCAAGTGTGGAAGGGGAATGCAATGCACGCAGGTTTGGGGGAGGAAGGCAGTTATAACACAAACTATGACTTTTATTCCAACCTTATGAAAGCGTGTCCCTGTCTGTTTTTCTTCAGTACATACAAAGAGGATGCAGGGCTGACAGGGTGTTCAGTTTGCACTAACCTATTCAATTTTAGCTTCAAAATCAGACACTAATCGAGAACAAATATTGAAGCGGTTACCTGCGGGCTACTGGCTCTTAATCCACCCATCTCCATGAAACTGGCTGACAAGTGACCCAGACTTTGGTATTTTTCACGTTCCGTCTAATGTTTGGGCAAATTGCACAGAGTGCCGAGGAAATACTGTCATTAAAGAAAACAGTAAACAAAACACCTGTGTGCCTGTTTACACCAAGAGAGAGAGAGTTGTTTTCCACTAGAACCATTCCATCGCTTTATACAGCTGATACAAATAGATAGATAAACTCACCAACCTGAAAACGGGGCATGGTGATTAATTGTAACAAGAACCCTCACAGAGACTTTCATTGTAGAGCGAGGGGCAGCACTTGCCAGCGAGCGTGGCGTCAGAATCCGGTAAAGTAAAAGAGACTAAGGTGATTAGTAAAATTACAGCGCATGCGTGCAGGATAAAAAAAAGGAAAGCAAAGAACATGGACAAGGGCGGCCATGTTGGAGGGGACTAGAATAAGACAGCACAAGAGGCTGAAATCATCAATTAAGAAATGACAATGCAGACACATCCTATTAAATATTAAACATAACTAGAAAGTTAACAGTGCTGCGCTCAAAGTGCGCGAGCAAGAATATTTTCTTACTTGTGGTAAAAGTTGGGCATTTTCTTGTTGTACCCGTTTACGCAACTGAAAGCAGAGCAGGACTGCACCATCTTCACACCAAGCACTAAGGCTGCTGCACCGTTTTAAAAGAGGATGAACAATGCCCAAATATACTTTTTTTTGTTTAATTTAAGCATATAGCTAGTGTTTTGCTTATTACTAAATTGAGTTAAATGGAGCGTGAGGCACTGTGTGGCAGGCAGCGCTAACCCAACTGTAGCATTAAGAGGAGGTGGGAGGGAGAAATTCTATAGTTAAATCTAAACAGCTATGCCACCAAAGTTGAACACAGGCAAACAGTAACAGAGCAGGAAACCAAGCAAAAAAATAGTCCCCCGAAGAACAGATGAAGAACCATTGCGTAATGAGACAGTACTTAGTCCCTGCTGCGTGGGAGGAACAGAAGAGAAAAAGGAGGGACAAAGAGGCAGGACTGGCCACTAGCAAGCAAGGATTTTTAAAGGACACTGAAACAAACAAATCAAGAGCAGGTGGATGGTTTTAAGCACACAAGAGAAATCCCAATAGGTCTCGAATGCTCGACCTAAAAACTAGTTTCAAGATCCTGCAGCGGATCTGGAAAAAACTACAGATTATAATCATCATGGCACAATCAATGCTTCCCCAGTTTCTCTTTGGGCGATTTAGGCCATATTGGGTCTTGTACAAATTTGCAGACAGTTGGTCAATTATTCGGCGATAACTGTCTTGTATAATTCTAAATCCAGATTCGGGATATTTTAAATATTTACAGATCAAGGATTATTTCACAGATCAATCAATTAAATTCGACCCAATTATTTTCATAGAATGTCTGTTGTCTTCTGGTCATAAGGGCGTTATCACCAACATTTCCGCTCTTTGTTTGGGGAAGCAACCTCATAACATTCCAAAACTCGCAGATCGATGGTCTTAAAGGCTCTCTAAACCAATTTTACCCTAGTAAGTGCAGCATAGCATTAGCTAAAGTCATAAGCTCCTAAATGTTTCTCAGTTTATAATTCCTTATTTTAAACTTATTCAGGATACTTATTCAACACCTGGCAGGCTGCATAAATGGGGATGAAGGGCTGACTCAAAATGCCCTAGATGCCACATAGATAATGCTGACACAGTCCATATAATCATTACCTGTCAGGCTGTACGGATACATCAGCAACAGTAGGAACAGGAATGTGGCAAGTTGCTGAAAATAGAAATCCCCATGTCACCCAAATTAATTTTGTTAGGGTATTCTGAAACAATTCTGACAAGATATAAGCGTATTGTTGTTGCTTCTGTCGTTCTCGCCGAGATTGCAAATCACCAGAATTGCAAGCCACCTGATGTGAAACAATGCGGCATCAATTTATTGATTTGTCTGGCATGGAAATGACAATCATTAAGCATCATGGACATCAATTAGGGGTTGCAACTGCGACCCCTAGGCCACATGTTGCGACCTCTGCCACCTTAGTGCGACCCCTTGGCCAGCATAATCATCACTCACTGCTCACTCTTGTTTTCAGCCTCCCAGGACCGACCAGCCAGTGCTTATGTTGAATCAACGGTTATTTGAATAAAAATTCAAAAAATGAATCCCAAGTGACCACTCCCTAGTAGTGTGTTAGCTCACCATGTGACCACCCCAGTGGTGTTTGCTCACAGGGCCGTCAATCTGTAGGAGTGCTCAAAAGTGCTACCAATGACGGCCCTTGTATAATATCACACCAATCATATCACTTTGTCCCACCCACGCTCTCCACCCACCCTCCCTCACCTCGCCATACACCACAGTCCTCCTTTCGAGTCAGCAGAAGACCTTGTGGTGGTGTTCTTTCTCGGAGGCTGTGCAATGCATGTGCATTGTGTGGACGCCCCCTGCCCAGGCCAGCAGCCAAGCCAAGCCTGGGTCCAGGTAGAATCTGAAAGCAACCAACAGCCAGTGGTAGTAAATGGTGGCCCTGGCTGTCTGGCTTAATTATTTGTTCTGCTCGGCCCCTCGCTTTCGTCCCTCTGTTCTGTCTGTAGTTTCCCTCACTTTGGCTAACATCACATGTCGGATGAACAGTGTTGAGTGAAGGTAAGAAACAGTACCCCATTAACAGTTGTCCCTGACACCCAGGGTCGGATTGGTAAACCGGGCATTTGGGCAAAGGGCGAAGGGTCATTGCCTGAGGCCCAGTTGTGGGCTGTGTGTTTTTTTAATCCAGTGGTGTGCCTGTTCTAAAAGGTTTCACAGTGAGCTGACCTGTATTGTCTGGTGTCGCCAGTGGCTATGTGGGGCATAAACACGCTCCCGCAAAGCTTGCAGCAGGAACAGACGAAATCTAGTAATCTCACTACCTGTTGGGTGTGGCTGGCAGCGTCCTTACATGTTCCCTGCTGGGCAGGCCCATTCGCATATGGGGCTGGCTTGGGCCACCCATGGACACAATAATGTGTATAGATTGAGAACGGTGAATGGAGGGGAATGAGTAGGACCAGCATCGATGAAGCCCAGCTGTGAAGAGCATATAGACTGATTTACACATGCACGATTCATTAGCTCTGTATTGTGTGTGACGTAAATTGCTCTGACACCCTACACTACTGGTATGAGTTGTGCTATAAAACAATGAAATGCATGTGAGAGAGGGTCCAACAAAGATTGTCGCACTGGGCCGCCACCAGCACTAAATCTGGCCAAGCCTCAAACATCACCCACGTTACACGCACATTTGCAAATCGATCATGCAGAGACTATCCAGGATACCAAAGGTAATAACACCAGTTCTCAATAATTATTTTTAAACGTATGTTAACTTGCTGCGCTTCCCTTGAATGTACGTATGCATTTAGAGGCAGTGCCGGTGAGGGATGCAGTAGCAAGAAACCACAAAAACACTTTTGACATACATCAACATCTCTGCTGAACTTGGCCCTTTTTGCAGGGTCATCCCAGAACTTTTTGCCTTCCTCCTAGTATTTCTTCTGGCCTGGTGTTGGTGGTTTTAGGACTCTGGGCACTTTATCACTGCTGTTCAGTGTTAAAGTGCATGTGCTCCCTATGGTAAACTTGGTAAGATTGCTCAACACCTGTTTGGCGTATTTAATTTACCTATCAGTCCCTTGTAAAGTGGTATCTCATATACCCAGGGCCAGTAAATTAAATACTACTGGTGGGCTTGCAGCGCTGCTTGCGCCACCCACCAAAGTAGCCTTTCAAACCTGTCTCGGGCCTCTGCCATTGCAGGGCCTGTGCACGCAGTTTACTGCCGCTGTGACGTGGCACATAAAGTGGGTGCCACGTCTGTGACTCCCTTTTTACTACATGTCAGTCACCCCTAAGGTAGGCCCTAGCTAGCCCTATGGGCAGGGTGCGCTGTAGGTAAAAGGTAGGACATGTGCCTTAAACTGTGTGGCATGTCCTAGTAGTGACAAACAGCCTATTTGGTTTCTCACTTCTGTGAGGCTGCCCTCTCATAGGAATGCATTAGGGATTCCCTGATATGCGTTGCAGTGGTAATTCCTGATAGGAGAGGGGTGGCGTGATCAAGTTTGGTATGTTTGGAATAGTGGCAATAAATGCTGTGTAATGGTGTTCGCAGATTTATTATCACTATTTTAGAAATGCCACTTTTATAAGTAGGCATTTCTGTGTGCTATGTGTCTTTGTGCCTGCCTGTTGTGTATTGCATGTCTGGCTCTGGATGACAGGGGCTGGGGCGGTGCAGTGGCTCCAGAGGGGCTGGGTGAGTCAGCGCTAGGCTGAATAGGCCGATCTGAATTTGGAGTAGTGGGAGGAGTAGCACCTGGCCCTGAATAGGACTGTGCCTGCCTTACACAATGCTGGCTCCGCCCAACTGTGGTGTGTCTGGGGCCAGAGCCTGCACTAACAATGAGGGTTGTTGTGCACCTGAAAAGAGATGTGTAAGTGCCCCTCAGAACTGGTTTGGACTGGGCACAGAGCGCTGTGCCAGCGGGTAGAACAAAGACATTTTGTGATATAAATATTGGGGCTGTGACCCCATGTCTCGTTGAACTGGCGCTTACTTGGAACTTGTGGCCAGCAGGCTGCTGGACTGCCAGGAGGAACCGCCTAGGGACTGGATTACTCTGGGGGGGGGGGGGGCTGAGGAAAGGACTGCTCCCCTGTTTCTGAGGCCCCCTTGTGCTGGCCTGCCTGGCTTCGCCCTGCTGGCGTGTCCCCAGCACTCTTCCAGGAGTGCCTCTATGCCCCTGGCCTTGGCGACATCAAGTGCTTTTATCTTCCATACTACAGCATGTAGTGAAGCGCTTTGGTTGGCCTCGTGCAAGCAGAGAGCGGGTGGAGAGCTCTTTGCTGATGGGGAGTGCTGTGTGCTGCTCCTAGTTGTTCCCCTACCGCTGGGGAATTCATACCCTGATCTTCACCTGCCTCGGAGCGCAGGAGGAGCGCTTCATTTTTCCTATAGTCCCTCAAGAAGCGCAAGGTGAGCAAGGCTCCACTGTTACGGTGGCAAGGAAAGCACATGCAGAGCGCTGCATGTAACAAAGGGATCAGCGCGCGGCCGATCCCCTGTTGGTGCCAGTGAGAAAAGCGGCCGGGATCCCAGGACCGAGCGCGAGGTGAGCGCTGGCCGCTGGACCCGGAAATCAAAGCAGATCCGCATGGGACCCCCTGCTCCCGCGTGTCCCCAGCACTCTTCCAGGAGTGCCTCTATGCCCCTGGCCTTGGCGACATCAAGTGCTTTTATCTTCCATACTACAGCATGTAGTGAAGCGCTTTGGTTGGCCTCGTGCAAGCAGAGAGCGGGTGGAGAGCTCTTTGCTGATGGGGAGTGCTGTGGGCTGCTCCTAGTTGTTCCCCTACCGCTGGGGAATTAATGCCCTGATCTTCACCTGCCTCGGAGCGCAGGAGGAGCGCTTCATTTTTCCTATAGTCCCTCAAGAAGCGCAAGGTGAGCGCTCCACTGTTACGGTGGCAAGGAAAGCACATGCAGAGCGCTGCATGTAACAAAGGGATCAGCGCGCGGCCGATCCCCTGTTGGTGCCAGTGAGAAAAGCGGCCGGGATCCCAGGACCGAGCGCGAGGTGAGCGCTGGCCGCTGGACCTGGAAATCAAAGCAGATCCGCATGGGACCCCCTGCTCCCGCGTGCCACCTCCCGCAGCATTTGGAGCGTCTGGCGGCAGAAAGGGGCACCAGCCGTCCTGTCGAATTCCCCCTTCAGTGGGGCCCCATTCCTAGGCAAGTTTAGAAGCCTCCAGGCGGGTTGCCATAGCAACAGGAGACCCGCCCGGGCCGACGGCGCTGCAGAGAGGAGCAGTGTCTCCCGAGACAACAGGGGAGAGCTCGCATGCAGCTGGACCGGCAAGAGGCCGGGTGAGGAGCTTAGTGGGCGTAATTCAATTTGCAGGGTATAGCAGCTGCCCCGTATGGTAGTGGGCAGCTGCCTGGACAAACAGGGCGACTCTGGCCATACTTGGGGGACCCTGTGAGGTCGCCCCACGAGGGAGGTGGTCCGCCCTCCCCCTTTCTGATGCGCCCTTTCCAGGAGGCATTGTCGTGGTTTTCGACGCTCGTTGGGAAGCCTCGACAGAGGCCCTCGAGTCCTGGAGGAGGAAGGAGCCTCCCTGATAGTACCACACTCCTTAGTAGAGGCACCAGAGTGTTGTACCCTCTCAACGATGAGGCGGCGGTAGTAGTGGGTATGCCTCCTGGGTAAAGGTGGAATACTGCATTGTTTTTGCTTGTTGCGAATCATACTTAGTGAGGATGATAATGCCTAATGTCTGATGCGCACATTTATGTAAGAGGAGTTACCTGGCCCAAGTTTGCACCCTATGTACCATGATGGTGATTTTATTGAGGTGTGCACCCTGATAGGTATTTACTACGGTGCCCGGCTGATGGTGCTGAGGCTTAATGGTTCTATGTTGTTTGATAACATGTGCACCCTACGAGCATTGTGTCCAGGGGCCTAAAGGTGGTGTGCTAAATGTACCCTTACCAGTAGTTACTGGTTGTCTTCACTAACTGTGTGTTGTGATATATTGACAGTGGCCCAATTGGCCTGATGATTATGTGAGCCCTGTAAATACATGACAAGTGCCTGGTGGCACAGTGTATATATGGGATATGTTTTAATGTGTTTTATGGATAATACAAAGGCTATTTTTACATAACCTTGTGTTGAGTTTCTTTTGTGGTGTGCCCATTGTGTCACTGCTGTGTGAGTGTGTTGCGCAAACGCTTTACACATTGCCTCTGGGATAAGACTGACTACTCTGCCAAGCTACCAAGGGGGTGAGCAGGGGTTATCTTCAGTGTGTAACTCCCTTGCCCTGACTAGAGTGGTGGTTTCTGCCTGGCAGGCGCATGCCCTAGGCAACCAGAAATCCCATTTCTAACAACCTCTTTTGGCTTAAATCTCTCACCTCACCCATCTGCGGCCCACATCATTTCATTGGAATTGGTTTAGCTAAAACCTATATATTTTTTATGTTCTAAACATTTAATATTAAAAACACCATACATTCCGCATTTTAAAATTTGTGCAATATACGCCTCCCATCGGCTTGTTTGAGGAGAAACATTTGCCCTTCCACCAGGTTTCAAAGGAGCATTCGATTAAAAAAAAAAAAAAGAAGTTGTGAAAAGCCATTTTTACCCATTCCTCACTGTATGAGGCGGGCAATGTCGCTCATCTGACCCCTCCCCTGCCCAGCCAGTGCATGATAGACGTGGGTTGGGATCCTGAGCAGCCTCGCTGGAGCCCAGTGTGGTGGGCCATTTTACAATTTCACCTCCTTGCTGGATGTAGCTTTATGTTGCCCTTGTTCCTGCCCCGTCAGGCTCTCTGCACATGTCCTGCAGCTGTGCTGTCCCTGCAAGCCCACTGACCTTGGTAGTACCAGAGGAGGAGGCAAAGAGGGAGAGCTAGGAGAAAACTTAACAAGTGAGGGGTCAGAGTGGGCAAGAGAAAGGAGTACCATAAGTGAGCGTAAATGAGATCAAGAAAATAGAATCCGTGATCAAGTGAACAAAAAGAATGAGAAGTAATGATATCAAGGGTGGTGAAAAGGTGAGAAGTACAGAATTTTGCGTGTGCGCATGCATAAAAGAGGGAGAGTGAGAAATAAGAAAAAGAGGAGCAAGGCCATATACCTCACTGGCTGTACTTACTAGGGGTGTGCAACTGGTTTGCTTCAATTGTTGGTGATGCAAGCTCTGCTGCTGGGACTAGACTTGATACTCTTACCTGTTTATCTGTAGTGTGTATTTGTAGAGGACAGCCAAGTGCTTTCATATAGCAGTTCACTTTGCATTTTTGTAAGCACTGTCTGTAGAAGTGTCACTGTTACCCAATTGAAAAGTACTCAATATTCCAACCGCAGAAGGACGCTCTACGTTTTGCCTTTATTAGAACACTTCACCTGCAGAGAGAGTGAATGTATGCTTGGAGCCTTCATGGGGCTGTTGGCATGGCCTATACAGTCACTGCTGCATATGTCCTTTAGTTCAGCAGTGAACCAAGCTAAGCATGCCCTTCCCCAAACTTTGTAGCACATTAGGTTGTTTATAAAACATATAATACATTCACTGAGTACTGTCACTTCTAAGAAGGTAGCACTGGCTGCTACTTTAAAGGGACTTTTAATTGGACTGCAAGGACTTCTAAACACATTGGTAATACTTTAATGGGGCAATATCTGAATTTCTAATAAGGCTCATATTAATGCTGGGTGATGCTGAGGTTCTCATCCAATCCCCAGCAGTAAGGGACATTCAAGCTTCCTGCCTCACTTCACTATGGCTGGGCTACTTTCCTCACTCTCTCGCCTGCCAGATCAAGAAAACAGCTGGAGACGTTTTAAGGAATGAGCTATGTGGACAATTGCAAAAGCCCCTGCCTTCCAAGATCCCTTCTGTTAAAATTATCTCCCACTCTCTTTCTTTCTCACCTCTGACTCTTCAAAACTTATCTCTCTCCCCGTCTCTCTGGCTATCTTTGACTGTCTCTCTTTCTCTCTTAAGGGCAAAAGCAGTGCATGGTGAGGGCGCAAGTAATAGTTTCTTTAGGGTGAAGCTCAGTGGCTTTGTTAGTTTCAAATGGTATGTTTTACGTGAAATGGTCCGATGTTTCCTCACTGTCCTGTGTCCGATGTTTCCTCCCTGTTATGGGCAGTGTACCATGCCATGCCACAACCCTTTTTCCTGTATGTTCGACATTTTAGCAGTGGAATTGCTGAGTTCAGTTGCAAACAAAGGAACACAGTAAAATGTCTTTCCCTCCTACAAAGCCCAAAGATCCAAAACAAAGATCAAAATTAGATTTGTTCAATAAAAAAGGACTACCGAAGACTCTCCAAAAGGTTCCAATGAAGGCAAGAGAACAAAAGAGTTGTTTGATGCTGCCCTGTCTTCAGTGAAGGCATATGCTCACATTACGGACCCACAGTTGGTGAAAATACCTTTTGTGAATGCTAAATGATCAAACGGATCCAAGAAGTGGGGGTCTCCTGTAGTCACACATTCGTCAAGGATGACCTCCCTTCTACAAACCTATTCTGGTCTTCACTGGATCCCGCTGATGTGGGTCCGTAAGTACGGTTCATCCACTACACGCGCAACACACCTTCGCGCGTGTGCTGTATATCACTTACACACTCACATGGCTACTTCCAATTTTCGCAGCCACATCACCATCTTTTTGGTCCTGAAGAAAGCCTCACTAACATAAGCAAGGCTGAAACATGTCGACCAGTATTTAAGAGATATAGAAGAGCAATTTTGATCTTCACGATATCTCACCTTGTTTTTAAACGTGTCCTAGGATCCTATGAATAAATCAGTACCAGGTTGGGCATCCTAGAGATACTTTTAAACGGCACCACTTTTTGAGCACATTTTCACACTCACAATCCAAAAAAACCCCCGCTCCGCTGTAATCCAGGCGTCGAAGCACAGCTGGGTTGCACTCGGCAGCCCAGCTGGGAACGCAATGATTAAGCATGCCACCAACTATGTTGGTGGGTGAGGGTTCTTCTAAAAAATCCAGTGGATTTTTTTGCTCTCAGGCACTACATTAAGTCGTAAAATCCTAATCTAAACCTACGGGTCCGTCCACGTTGTTATATAAAGTACCTGAAGATATCTGCCAGTAATCGCAGAAGTAAGTAACCTATGCCGAGGCAAGAAGAGAGCAGCCATCACACTTCTAAGCACTATTGGCAAAGCACCAACTTACTATCCATTTTGTTTCTTTCTGTCACAGTGTATATGCAGCCTCATTGCATCGGCTTGTCATGTGTAGAAATATGGAACCAGTATTACAAAGCACTATTAGCTACCTTGATTTCCTGTTGCCAAGCACTTGCTGGCCACCTACTTGTTCTCTCTTCAAGACTGGCAATTATCAGTACAGCAGCTATTCTTTGTACCAGCTAGTATCCTATTCAGACAGCTGTATCCCGTATCTGTGGCACTGTCAGCCTATTCTGGATTTCATATTTACTGAGCATCAACTTACCCTCAAGTCAGTCTCTACGTAGGAGGATGCCCCAATCATCATTAGAACCAGCTGCAGCTCATACCAGCAGATACAATTCTAGATGGGGACATGTGAACTATTGGCCTCTTTTATCTGACTAGTCAGCGCCTTCTTCTTTCCAAGGAAGCTGAGCAGCAGCATCTCTTCTTATCAGTAATGCAGCATCAACATGCCAGCCAGTATCTTCGTCCATGTGAGTAAAATCTGCCCAAAGTTTTCTAACACTTTATAAATTGCTATTGCAGATATCATGATCAACACAAGTGTACTGTACCAGTGATGTGCATGTTTTCTGTTGAAGAAATTAATGATAGTAGACCTGGAAAGGTTCAATGGCTCCACAGTTTTAAAAGTATGTATACCAGGCTCTCCACAGAGACTGGCGAGACTTCGAGCAACCCGCAAGATATTGCCGATGCATTCGCGAAACACTACACCGACCTCTACACTCCTGCAACCACGACCACAGCGGAAGAGGCGTGGGGCTTCCAGGTAGACCCCCCACTCCCCATGGTCTCCCGTGGAGACTCGGCATCCCTGGAGAGTGATCCCACTGTCAACGAAATAATCTCGACTATTTGCAGTATTCAGTCGAGAAAGGTGATGGGGCCAAACGCCCTTTCAATAGAACTTTATGAAGTAACTGCCTCCCATGTGGCACCCCACCTACTCAACATGCACTTGTAGAGCAGACGGGCAGGTGAACTGCCAAGGGACCAACGGCTAGCTTCAATCCTAGTTATCCACAAATCAGATAAACCGGCAGAGCACTGCGCTTTATACAGACCCATCTTGCTGCTTAATGCAGAGATCAAAATACTAGCAAAGTTACAAGCCTCCTGATTGATCCAGTATATCTTCAAATTAGTGCACCCAGACCAACCTGGGTTTATGCCGGAGAGAAAACAACACTTAACCTGCGCTGGCTTAATAGGGTGATAGGCTGAAACGCTACAGTACGAGAAGACGCAGTGGTACACACCCTGGCTGCCCGCAAGGCCTTCAACGCGGTAGAGTGGCCATATTTATTTGCAGTCCTAGAGCGAATGTGGTTCGGCCCCAAGTTCCTGGCGCGGATTCAACTCCTATACACAGGACCCATTGCAAAGGTCGTTGTGAACGGACAGACCACAGGCACCTTTCCTCATGTGCGGGGAACTCAGCAGGGTTATCCCCTGTCGCCACTGCTCTTTGCCCTGGTTCTTGAGCCGCTGGTGGCTCTGATCAGGGGCAACCCACTGATACAGGGACTTGGTTGGGCAGAAGGATGGGAAGACTGAATATCCCTATAAACAGATGATATTTTATTGTATGTCGCCACACCACACCGCTCCATAGCTAGGATTAGGAATATTTTCACAAACTTCGATAAATATTTTGGCTATTCTATAAACTGGTCTAAATCCATAATCCACGTACTACATGGCCGCCCCCAATTTTACCAGCGGAATGTGAGGCAGCGTGTGCAGAGGAGGGTTTCCATTATCTCAGGATATTAATTTCGGCAGACCTAGACCTGTTTTACGCCCATAATCTACAGGCCCCTCTGATGGGTCTCAAGAGTGGAGATCCCTGCTGCTGTCCCTACTAGGACGCGCAGCGCTTTTTAAAATGATGGCGCTTCCTCTATGCTTTACAAAACACACCATATGCAATTCAGCAATCCTACTTCCAAACTATTGATTGTGAGGTGCAGACTCTGCTCTGGGATGGGAAACCCCCACGAACAGCTATGCAGAAGCTGTTTAGGGGGTGGTATGATGGGTGATTTGCATTGCCGAACATTCAGACATATTACTGGGCAGCCTAGCTAGCGGTCATCAATCAGTGGGTGCTCCAGGCACAGGATGAACCTGCCTATAGAATGGACAGACTCCTCCTGGGCACAGGAGGCTATACACGGGTATAATACACTAACCGCAAAAGCAATAATCTCACAGGCCCCACGGCACAAACGATCAAACTCTGGAATGCGGTATGCAAAAGGCTGGGATGGCATAGTAAAATAATACAAGCCACTCCACTTTAGGAGACTGAGAGACTAGGCTGGTTGTCGAAAAGCCCTGGATTCGCCAAGTGGGACTTCATAGGAATAGCGAAAGTGGGAGATCTATGGACTAGGGGAGGGGTACTCCCTTTCGTAGACCTACAGCAGTAGTATAATCTTGCTGCTACCGAAACTTTTAGATATTTTAGGTGAGGCATGCCCTAATGGCGGCCATACTACCGGGGACTACTCTCCCCGAAGCCTCCCCGCTAGAGGACAGACACCTTACAGATTTTATGGATCACTGGACGATTTCCCTGACATATCAAAAAATAATACATAACTCCCCTGACCCCCTCCAACAGCTCCGTGACCTCTGACAAAAAAGATTTGGGGGAACTGGAGGACGAGGACTGGCAGGAAGCCCTTGGTTCCCCTAAGGAAGTGGCCAATATCCTCGAAACTACGACTGATCCAACTCAGAATACTTCATAGATCCCATCTCCCTAGAGACACGTTGGTCAAAATAGGCAGAGCAGTCACCTCGACATGTCAACGACAGTGTGGGCAAGAAGGCGCGTTCTACCATATCTTATTGGAATGTCCGAGGATCAGACCATACTAGGAAGTCGTCATACACATAATGACGCAAATATGTGGGATGAGCCTACAGCCCGAGCCAAAACAATGTCTTCTTAACATATGGGAGGCGACGAATCTGAGTCGTAAAAAGAGCAAATATGGGTAACATTAGGTTAGATAATAGCTAAACGAATCATGGCGCGACAATGGGGGGCACAAAACACACCAACCTTTGGGGAGTGGGAAAGAGACATGGACTGGTCCATGATAGCTGAGATGGCTGTCTATGAAAGTAGGGGTTGCCCTGGGAAATGGGTCCAGGTCTGGGGTAAGTGGAACACCCATAGGAGAGGGATCTGCCCTAACATCTCTGTGCGTCCCGGCGGAGCAGTCACGGGGAGGAATCCTATGGATGATCCCGATAACGAGACAGTGGAGACGAACTAAGCTTAACGTTGAACAGGGCGACCTGTATTGCTATATGACTTGAGCAAATGCATGGCTGTTATGTTATAATGACTGTAACCTACTTCATTGTATAATCACTACAATAAAAAGAAATTTAAAAAAAGTATGTATACCATGTCATGGAAAGGAAGGTTGCTGGGAGAACTTGACCTGCATTAAATAGCACTGTTATCTACGTTCCGAGACTTCGATTTAATTACACGGTACTCTTAGTTTCGAAAACAAATGATAAAGTGAACTTGTTTTTAACATTATAGTCCCATCAATCTTCCCATTTTATACATTATGTGATATTGATAATGGCTGATCTCAACTTGACTGGTGTATTCTCCATTGTTGTTCACTATTTGATAGGTTCTTAATCGATGCTACATTATCTTAAATGTATATCTGAAGATACTTCTTGAAACAATGTATGCAGCTGCATTTTCAATAGGATTTGAACTATTTCTGTTTATAGGGTATTTATTTTATATTTGTAGAGATTTTCCAGCCTCTGTGTGTGATGTAAGTAATCACAAGTTAGATGCTTCACTTTCTGTGATAGCACCAAGTCAACTGTCAAGCTATGTTGCTTCCTTTGATTTCATGAGGGTCCAAAGGGCAGGTGATGTCACTTCCTGTGATATCATCAGGTCAAAGTTCATGTGATAATTCCTGTGACATCAGGCAGGGGTCACATGGCATTGGATGTCACTTTCACTACTCCTGACATTTTGATGAATCCATGTTATCATGGTAACAATCATCAAAATCTGAAAAAGATCTGGAAACTCCTGTTCGATTTTAATTTTAAACATTCTGTAAAGAAATGTTACCTTTATGCCAAGAAATCACTAATATGCTCTGATGCATTTTCAATATTTTTGTAATTATGCTTATTGGTATTCTGAGTCTTTCTTGTGGAATTGACTTAATTCTTTCCAGTCTTGATGAGTTTGGCAAGTAAAAGTAAAAAAGAATAAACGTATATATTATATAAAAATATATAGATTGTTTTGTGAAAAAATCTGATTATAAATAATCAATAAAATACCTCACTAGCATTGGAGCAGAATAAAACAAATAATTTCGATGATTGGCACAATAAATGTGCTATTCTGCATGGCATCATCCACAGACATGTGCCTCTCAGGGACTCATCTGTTGGTAGACATGCCTCAAGAGTATTGGCACTAATATATGGCCCAACGGGGCGTTACCACGCAAGATAGCCAACAGGACACGCTCTTAGGAGGCTCCCGACCGACTTCTGTTTATCCTGCAAAATCCTGCCTTCCTCTGTGTGTTTGTACCCACGAGCCGTGGTGTACACTTTTGCTACAGCAGTGCGCCCCTATATCCTGCTGGGTGGGTCGTGCGGCTGTCCGGGAGGCGATGATGTGGAGCGGCTTGTGGTGGGCCTAGAGGCCTCTGACGCGAGGTCCTGCCCTGCCGAGCGAGGGTCGCTGTTCGCCATGGGCCGGGCTTATCGACTCCTGCCCAGAGTGCCTGATTCGCGGGGGCCGGTGCGTGGTTAGAGCCCGCACCAGAGAGTTGCTTCCAGCTCCCTCGTGCAGCCCCGCTGTCGGCCGCTGCCGGCTGGGCTGTGAGGCCTCTTGGGGCCCGGAGGCCTGTGGCTGCTGGATTGGGAGGTGAAGGAGGACATCGCACTTGACCGGATGGTGCCTCTGGGATGGCCCTGTGGCACCGGCTGCCTGTGGGTGGGAGGCAAATGCATTGAGGCAGCTCTTGACCCGACTGGGCCCTGGTGAGTGCAGCATCTGAGGAGTGGCAGAGGGACCCTTATGCTGTGCTGCTGCTGCTGGTGGGGGTTAAGCTGACTGGGCGGCTCAGAGGCTTCTGGCTCCGTGTGGGGCTGGCCCGGGCTGGAGCTGGTGGCTTCCTCTGTGGGCTATGTGTGACTGAGAAGGGCCTACCTTTGGCACCCCGCCCAGCCTATAGGGATTTACTGCACATTGGGCAGCTGTTCGAAAGAGTGGTGTGACTTGGACTGCTTAGGCCCCTGTTAAGTTCCGTTGCGGGCGGTGGCCTGTGACCTGCCCCTTTACCGGGTGGTCCTGGGTATGCGGAGTCTTCATCTACTGGGGGTCTGCTGAGCTGCTCATCACGGGGTCTTCACGTGACTACGGATTACCCTGCATTGCTGGCCCCCCGCTGTGTACAAGGGGCCCCCAGTGTTGCTGGATACAGGTACACCTTTCTCCTCCGAGATCTGCACCACTGGGGTTCGCCCCATTCTGGAGGGTGACTCGCCCGCCGCTGTGACTTTGGCTAGGCTGGTGCCCCGGGGTGGTTTGAGATAGAGAGGCTGCTGGCACAATGGACTATTAAATGGAGAGGAATAAACAAACGAACACCCCTCAGGAAAATACCATGGACCACTATACCACCCCAGTGCCCGCCTCGCAGTGCAGCACATGTCAGACCTTGGGTAGGGGAGAGCAAGATCCTGAACTCTCTGCAGTGGAGCCCACAAGGGCCAAGTTGCTGATGCCCATCCAGGGCTCCAGGGTGGCACTGTAGAACAAAATTTAGTCTGTGACCCTCGAAGTTAACTTACTACGCACGGACCTCTGCAGGGTTTTCTGACAAGGTTTGGGTGACCGAGGGGTCTATTGTGGAACTTCAGGTGAGGTAGCTCCTTTGTGAAAGCAGGTTGCCACTTCCAGATATGGGGCCCTGGAGACGCAAGCAGAAGATGCGGAGGGGAGATCTTGCTGCAATAATGAGCACCTGTTGGGGTTCCCGCAGATGGCCGAGGGGTCTTGCACAGAGCAATTTTTTGAAATGTGGATCCTAGGGAATCCTAGGTACCCTGAATCCTTGCGACTTCTCCCCTATGTTCATCTTCGAGAGGGCGCATCAGTTGCTGGTGGCTCCGCCTCGTCCCGGGGTGCTACCGCAGGCCATCATAGCTCACATATTGAACTACAAAGACAGACTGCTTCCTGCGAGCGGCCAGGGATAGTGATACGGCCAGGTATGAGAACCATAGGATTTCCATCCATCCCGATTTCACCAACAAAGTGCAGGGGGCGGAAAGATATTTCTAGAGGTGAAGGCCAAGCTTCCCTCGATTGGCCTTCGCTATATGTTGTTGTACCCTGCCAGATTGAGGGTGTTGTTGAGAGGCAAGTCTCGTTTTTTTGATAACCCTGACGATGTTTGGTGTTGGCTGGAATTCTGGGACAGGGTGCCTAAGGAGAGATTGGGATCCTGGAGGACCTGGATCAGTGGGCACGTGAGGTCCTGCCTTCAAGGTGAGGTAGCTCTTTTGTGAAAGCAGGCTGCCAAAGTCACTTCCAGATCTGGGGCCTTGGAGATGCGACCAGAAGATGCGGAGGGGAGATCTCAATGCAATAATGGGCGCCCGTTGGGGTTCTCGGAGAGGGCTGAGGGGTCTGCCACAGAGCAATTTGTTGCAGTATGGATCCTAGGTACCCTGAAGCCTTGCGACTTGCCCCTTATACTCATCATTGAGAAGGCACATCAGGCGCTGGTGGCTCTGCCTCGCACTGGGGTGCTACCGCAGGCAATCATAGCTTGCGTACTGAACTATAAAGACAGAGGCTGCATCCTCCGAGCGGCCAGGGATACTGATACAGCAAGGTATGAAAACCATACGATTTCCATTTATCCCGATTACACCAACAAATTTCAGGGGACCCGTAAGACATTTCTGGAGGTGATGTCCAAGTTTTGCTCGATGGGCCTTTGCTATATCTTGTTGTACCCTACCAGATTGAGGGTGTTGTTGAGGAGCAAGTCTAATTTTTTTGATAACACCAGGGATATTTGGCATTGGCTGGAGGTCTGGGACAGGGTGTCTAAAGAGAGCTCGGGATCCTGGAGGACCAGGACCAATGGGCACGTGGGGTCCTGACTGGAGGGTTTGAGAGGAGCCCGATCGAGCGGCGTACAGACCCTGGAGAGGAATTGTCCCGCTAGGGTTGTGATCCAAGATGATGGCACCATGGCAATAATATCATCGGATTGGCAGCTGGAGCCGGGAGGGAAGCATGTTGGAGCCAGATGCACCGCCAATGTAGGACCCTACTGTGTTTTGATGTGTGAATTGAAATTGTGCAATCGTAACTCCGGATCTGAGCTCTGGTAGGAGTTCACCCTACTAATCTGTACATTGCATCCACTGCTTTTGGAGTGTTTTTATCACTCTGTCGGGAGTGGTTTATTGTATTGCATGTTTCTTTCCTTGTAACACTTATGTTCAGGGAGGTGCCTGGCTCCCCTCTGTTTTAATATCTTTATGTGTTTTCTTTTCTCATGCTTAACTTACTGTTCTTATTTTAGCTTGTAATTGCTTTACCAGTATCGCTGGGCAGAAGAGGAAGCTCTTCTAACGTGCAAGGGGTTACTGGGCCCCTGTTAGTGTTTCATTGCCTGCCTTGTTTGTGCTGGATAGGCTGTGGAACTGCCATGCCCCTTTTGGGAAGGGCTATTTCCTGATGGCCGAGGCGCGGACTCGCCAAACCTGATCTCCAGTAGTAGTTCACCCTACTTATCTGTACATTGCATCCACTCCTTTTGGAGTGGTTTTATAACTCTGTCGGGAGTGTTTTATCGTATTGCACATTTCTTTCCTTGTAGCACTTTTGTGCAGGGAGGTGGCTGGCTCTCCTCTGTTTAAATATTTTTATGTGTTTCCTTTTCTCATGCTTAAGTTACTGTTCTTATTTTAGCTTGTAATTGCTTTACCAGTATAGTCGGGTAGAAGAGGATGCTCTTCTGACATGCCAGGGATTGCTGGGCCCCGGTTAGTATTTCGTTGCCCACCCTGTTTGTGCCGGATAGGCTGTGGAACGGCCACGCCCCTTTTGAGGCAAGCTATTTCTTGATGGCCGAGGCGCAGACATGCCACTGGCGCCTAAGGCAAGCCCATCTGCACCCGTCCGCGTCTGGCCGGGGTCAAGACCTCTGCCGTTCCAAACCTCACACCATTCACTACACATCCCAAGACCTCAGGCAACTAGCACCGGAAGTCTCAGGGGACTGCCTCAAGGAGATTAAGGTAGACGCTTCCTTTTTAAAATGCAGCAAATGCGGGTTTATTCCCAACCATGACAAGACACCAACGGGCTCTTTTCACGGGGCACAGCGCCTTCTTATTAACTGCCATCACTGGCCAAACACAAATATAAAATATGTGAAATCCTTACTGATAGACAAGCAGGCGCACCCTTCTTGACAGAAACGTGGCTCACGGAGTTGTCGGCACCTGAAATCTTAGACGCCATCTCAAAGGTTATGGTCTGATGAGACGGAATCGCCCACTTAAGAGGGGAGGAGATACTGTAATTGTTTACAAATTAACAATGAAATGCTCTCTTAATGAGACCAGTTTATAGGATTGGGAGGCAGTGCTCTTCTCACCAACATTATCAGATGACTGCATCCTAACTGGCTACCTAATTTAACTTCCCTTGAACGCATTGCAGCGATAGCAACACCATCCATAGATAGCTGCAACAAGATTACCTCCTTTTTTGTCTCGGAAGTAGCTAAAATCCATGACTTTTTTCCTGCTGAGGCTTAGAACTGCAGGGACTAAGGAAACCCTCTGGAAGAACTATCGAGAATAGGAACAGGGGTGGGAGCACACCGTTCACCTCCCAGGCAAGGTTCGCCCCAGGCATTATGGTAAATGCAGTCTCTTGTTTCTTTGCTTTGCTAAAATATTTTCGAGTGTTCCGCCAGAGTTGGCGCAGATAGTGCTGATCTCTAGACACGTGTTTCTGGTTCTTTAACTGTCATCAGTAGAGATTACAGTCTTCAAATTAGGGGTTTGCTGGGTAGGCTGCCAAACATCACATCAGGTCAAGTACCTCTCACTGGTGCGCGGGTGCTTCTTCCACAAGCTCGTCAGCTCAAATGACTCACGGGAGTACTTTTAAACAGGAACAGGGGTGGGAGCACACCACTTCACCTCCCAGGCAAGGTTCGCCTAATTTGAAGACTGTAATCTCTACTGATGACGGTTAAAGAACCAGAAACACGTGTCTAGAGATCAGCACTATCTGCGCCAACTCTGGCGGAACACTCGGAAATATTTTAGCAAAGCAAAGAAACAAGAGACTGCATTTACCACAATGCCTGGGGCAAACCTTGCCTGGGAGGTGAAGCGTGTGCTCCCACCCCTGTTCCTGTTTAAAAGTACTCCCGTGAGTCATTTGAGCTGACGAGCTCGTGGAAGAAGCACCCGCACGCCAGTGAGAGGTACTTGACCTGATGTGATGTTTGGCAGCCTACCCAGCAAACCCCTAATTTGAAGACTGTAATCTCTACTGATGACGGTTAAAGAACCAGAAACACGTGTCTAGAGATCAGCACTATCTGCGCCAACTCTGGCGGAACACTCGAAAATATTTTAGCAAAGCAAAGAAACAAGAGACTGCATTTACCACAATGCCTGGGGCGAACCTTGCCTGGGAGGTGAAGCGGTGTGCTCCCACCCCTGTTCCTGTTTAAAAGTACTCCCGTGAGTCATTTGAGCTGACGAGCTCGTGGAAGAAGCACCTGCGCACCATTGAGAGGTACTTGACCTGATGTGATGTTTGGCAGCCTACCCAGCAAACCCCTAATTTGAAGACTGTAATCTCTACTGATGACGGTTAAAGAACCAGAAACACGTGTCTAGAGATCAGCACTATCTGCGGCAACTCTGGCGGAACACTCGAAAATATTTTAGCAAAGCAAAGAAACAAGAGACTGCATTTACCACAATGCCTGGGGCGAACCTTGCCTGGGAGGTGAAGCGGTGTGCTCCCACCCCTGTTCCTGTTTAAAAGTACTCCCGTGAGTCATTTGAGCTGACGAGCTCGTGGAAGAAGCACCCGCGCGCCAGTGAGAGGTACTTGACCTGATGTGATGTTTGGCAGCCTACCCAGCAAACCCCTAATTTGAAGACTGTAATCTCTACTGATGACGGTTAAAGAACCAGAAACACGTGTCTAGAGATCAGCACTATCTGCGCCAACTCTGGCGGAACACTTAAAAATATTTTAGCAAAGCAAAGAAACAAGAGACTGCATTTACCACAATGCCTGGGGCGAACCTTGCCTGGGAGGTGAAGCGGTGTGCTCCCACCCCTGTTCCTGAACTATCGAGAATGGTCTTACTAAATTCTCTGCCCCCTATCTGAAAGACTTAAAAGGACTTTCTTTATGAATCAAATCAGGATATGTTAGACCCAGCACCGCCAAAAATCCTCTTGCAAGTAATGGATGTTATTCTCCAGCATCTACAACAGCTCATTTCTATGTCATTCCGATTAGGTGAGCTCCCTAAAAAATGAAAGCATGCAGTGGTGCTCCCCCTATGGAAAAAACCTACCGCTATTTCTATACGGCTAGAAAATCTCAGACTCATTTTACTACTTCCATTTTTTACGAAAATTACAGAAAAACTTGTGAATAGACAACTAACGAGCTTAATTGAAGCCAATGATCTGCTACATCCATCTCAATCTGGCTTCAGGGCCTCTTATGCCACTGAGTCAGCACTTTTACTTGCCATGGAAACTTTGAGGCGAGAAAACTGCTGCCCTGGTACTGCTAGATCTAAGTGCAGCCTTAGACAATATATTGCATGGCCTACTTCTTCAGAGGCTCATGCGGTGCGGTGTTGGAGGAACTGCGCTGCACTGGATGACCTCCTTTCTCCAATCCCGTAGTTTTCAAGTGGCCCAAAGACCGTTTATGTCAGACACCATTACTTTGACTCAAGGTGTACCTCAGGGCTCAATCCTAAACCCTACTTTATTTAATTTCTACATCTGCCCCTTAACTGAGATCGAGGAAAGTCACATTGTTAAAGTTGTATCATATGCAGATGACACACAGCTGATTGTCACACTTTCTCAGGATGAGGATGCGTCTGCATTCCAGTTTTTACTATGCCTGGAAGAACTAGCCTCCTGGATGACAAACAGCTGCCTTAAACGGAACAGCAACAAAATTAAGGCTCTCATAGTCGGCAAATCTTCCATCTGGACATCGGCTTGGTGGCCAGAGGTTCTGGGCCAGACCCCTACCCTCAAACCTAAAACCAAAAACCTGGGCGTATGATTCGACCCCAAACTGACGTTTGAGAACCAAATAGTGTAGTTGGAAAATGCTTCGGGACTCTTAAAATACTGAGAAAGACCCTGGACCTGCTCTCCATAGTGGCGATAAAACCATTGTACATGCTGTAGTAACCTTTCAAATAGATTACTGCAATGTCCTATATCTTGGAGCTACTAAGGTTAACCTGAAGAAACTCCAGCGGATACAAAAAGTCACTTCCCGCTTAGTTCTGAAACTTCCCAGAAGGACGTTTATCTCGAATGCCCTGGTTCCTCTCCATTGGCTCCCAGTGGAAAAGAGAATCATCAAGGATATGTGCTACTGCCACAAAATTTTAATGGACAGTGCCCCCAAGTACTTACAATCCATGGTGAAGCCAGGGCCAACCTAGTGATGGTATCGCGGGTGCAGAGGGTTAGGCTAGGGGCTTGGTCCTTTAGCCATTTGGTGGCTAAAATATGGAACTCCCTCCCGATGAACCTGAGAGCTGAACCAGTGTAATTGACTTTCTGTGAAGGACTCAAACTTGGTTGTTTAGATCAGATGTAACTGTCCAGCAGTTTGCTTCCTCTTTTACCCTCCTCTTTCTGGTCAGGTTAGGCCTCAGAGCAGGGACACACCGTTTAGGTGTAACCATGCGCTTTATAAAATGGAGAAAAAAATTAAATAAAAAATAATGTGCTCCTGTATAACTACCCTTCCTTCCTTGTACAGGGAGGACTTCCTTTTTCTTTTCCCAATGTTTTTAAGTGGAAGGGATATGCGTATTGGGGATTGTTGGTCTGAATATGTCAAACTTGGCTGCAGAGCATTATGTTTTATTTGACTTCAAGGAAGGCATTGTATTTTGTACAGGGGAGGGGTGGTCGGGATGCCTTCCCATGTTTGTGGTAGGCAGTGGCTGGGGAGGACGGAGTTAGGCTTTGGGTCCTGACAGCGGAAGTTGCATTGGATTCGCAGTATGGTACATTGTTAATTTGCTGCCCATCCAGGGTGGGGGAAGTTACACTGGATTTCTTGTTTTTTGGTCCTCCTGTTTGGGGTTGTTTGCTTTATATCACAATGCTAGGATGCAGACACTACATGTAGCCCCCTGTTTGGTGGAATTTGCTATGGATCATTTGGAGGGTGTGAACACGGGAGGGGTCCCGGGAGTGAGCAGCCGACTCAAATGGCTGATCAAATCAAGATTATCGCGTGGAATGTCCAGGGGATTAGGTATTACATCAAACACTACAGAGTACACTTGTTCCTTAGGAGCCATAAAGTCCAAATTGCTTGTCCCCAGGAGACGCACCTTATGGGGGAGGAAACACTCGAGCTGTGTGAGAAATGGAGGGGTCAGCTGATTTCAGCCTCCTACTCCTCCTACACCAGGGGGGTGACTATATGGGTGGCCCCAGAAGTCCCTTTCAGGCACACTTTCAGTGAGGTGGATGTGAAGGGGCACTATTGTCGTGTAGTTCCTATATATCCTATACAGGATCTGCGCGTTCGGATAACAAACTGTGGGTTTGGTGGCGGACTGATTCCGTGCACCCCCACCGGATACGTCAGCCTGTCTGTATTAGCTAGCTCACAGTGCCACAAGAATCTCCTCTTATCGGGGAGAGAAAAGTTCTTGGCAACCTTAGAACATGACAACCCTGATCCCCCAGGATCGTGGAAACACTACCTTTCGCTCAGTCACTTGTGCTCACTTAGTTTGTCTCAGAGAGATACACAGAATAAACAGGCTGGTCGTTTTCAATAAGAATTTATTGAACAGTTGTTATTCTAGTGTAGAATATATGAGCTGCAACAACCATTAGACAGTAGCAGAGATATATGATTAGCAATATTACAAAAGTAAAGGGATGGTGTAGTTCTACCATCTTGCAGAAATCATGAATATATACATGTACCTAAAACACATGATAAAAAGTGCGTACTCCTACGATGCCTCCCTAACTAGATGTACCTAAATGTACCTAGCATCTATGTAGGTGTTATGCCAAGAATCCCTCTAGGATCTAGTCCACCCCATTACCTGAGAGTTTAGAGAATATGGGACCCCGTCCTGGTCTCGAGTTGGACACCCCACGAGGGATGTTAGACCACTGCGAGCTGGAGCGTCTGCATGCAGGAACCTCAGCGTCTCTGGTCAGCGTGTCAGCCGGGAAGTCACGGTCTCCTCTATCTTCCTAAGCAAGATGTGCTGTATATATACCCATAGGTCTCCCCAGGGGTTCTACCTTGCTGTGTTACTGTGTCGGCCTAAAGGATGACGTTGGGCCTGAACTTTATACAGAGATATTATACAGGAGATGGTAATCCTACTGTTAGTCCTGCTGTGCTTCCAAGAAGCCTCATGCATAATGTATGAGAATCGAACCAGGGAAAAACCCGCGTTCTGAATGCAGTGTCATATCTAGGTAAAAGGTCAGTGCCTAAGAACGGTTATGTATGTAATGTAGGGAAGAATATAGGTGAAAGGTTGCAATGTTACCTGCGCCTATGTAGGGTACCTATATGGAATATAACACTATGTCCTGTTGCAGGACACGTTGGATGGTAAAGAACTCACCATCTTAAATTCATATGCCCCAAATACTGACAACAGGTAATTTCTTTGCAAACTCCAGGACCTGTTGGAGGGTAGCGTGGGCACTCCTATGCTTTGGGCAAGTGGTTTTAATTGCATCGTGAACAGGGCGGCATACCTGTGTCCGCCCAAGGGGAGCACTAAACCATTAGTGGTGGGCGCGTATAGGATGGTGATGCATAATCTGGGCTTGCTGGATGGTTGGCGATTACTACACCCGGGATGCCATGAGTATGCCTGCCATTCCTGGACCCATAATACATATAGTTGTCTGGACCACTTTTTGGTGGGGGGACTCGATCAATTTCCGACTCCTTGCAGTGTCACATTTGGGGCGCTTTATCTCAGACCATGCACCTGTAATACTGACTCTGGCCTGGGGGGATAGACCGAGTGAGCTCAGTACCTGGCGAATGCCTTCTGACCTCCTTACGGATGCTGTCTGCCTGGCCGAACAGGCGACAATGTTGGAGACATACCTAGAAACCAACTAGGGTATTATGAACACTAGAGCGATAGAGGGAGAGGCACTCAAGGCGGTAGTTAGGGGAGAATGTATAGGAACCATTTTTGAAGTGAAAAGATGGCTAGTGGCAGAACTTGGGGCCCAGGAAGGACGATTGGCCAACATGCAAATGCAGGAAATGTTTTCAGCGGCTGTGCTCACGACTATTCAAGAGGTACATAGAGAAATAATTTCACTCTGGGACACACTTGACAAGACCACTCTCAAATCCTACCATCAACTGCTACACAGGGAGGGCGATAAATCTGGCAAGCTCCTAGCTTGGGTTCTCCGACATGAGATGGAGATTCCCCCTATTTTGCACATTCGGGACAGGCATGGGAAGTTACAAACCCTGCGGAAGAACATTTTGATGATCCTTTTGGGCCATTTTCGGTCAGTGTACCAGGCTGGTCCAGTTGGCCCTTATGGGGAGATGGAAAGATTTCTGGTGATTATGGGCTCCCACAGTTGGGACAGGACCTTGTGTATGACTTGGAGGAGGATATCTTCATAGAGGAAATGGGGGCTGCTATAAAGGCGCTCAATAGGTCCAAGGCTACAGGAGGTGACTGCTTCACAGCAGAATTTAATCAGACCTATTCAATGCCCTTAAAGGGAGACTGTTGGAGGTATTCCTTGAGGTGAAGGGGAGTAGTGTCCTTCCATCAACCTTGTAGGAGGTGATAGTGTGCCTCATGTTGAAGCCTGGGGGTGCGGGGGGGTCCGCCGGACCCCTCCTCCTACAGGCTCCTTACCATGCTGCATACTGATCTTGAGCTTTTATGTAAAATACTGGGGACCACATTGCAGGGGGTGTTCCATGAGGACCAATGTGCCTTCATGCCGGCGCGTAGTACCGCATATAACCACAGGAAACTGACTCATGTCTTACACTCTGCCTTGGATGGAGAGGAGGAGATGGCCTTGGTTTCTTTCGATCTTGTAAAGGCATTTGATACGAAGGAATGGCGATATTTACTGGCAGCATTGCGTGGTATGGGGTTCGAGACCACTATTTGTTCCTGGATAAACACTCCAGTAACCTGAGCCCTCTATACACAGAGTGGGTGGTGAGCTTTCAGAGACATGCACGGTTGGAAGGGGGACTAGACAGGGGTGCCCTCTCTCGCCCCTCCTTTTAGCATTGATGATCGAGCCTCTTTCTGTTGCTGCTCGGGGAGATGGGACCTTGGGGGATCAGGGTGGGTGACTCCACCCATATTGCCTCATTATACACGGATGATGCGCTGGTCTATGCGTTATTCCCTGGAGCATCGGTTCCACTCCTGCTGTGGCTGTTGGGTATTTCTCCTGTTTCCTCTGGTTGTACTGATTGGGAACCAATTGGGTCAACTGCCAGAGGTGGGACTTCGTTGGGAATTGGAGGTGTTCCGGTATCTGGGGATCTGGGTCACTCATTGTGACGCACAACACCAACATCAGTATGTGGATTAGGTTGTGTCCGGCCTTGAAAACTCAATCGCATTCTGGAATAGGCTCCCTCTCTCACTAATTTGCAGGGTGGCTGTGGCAAAGATGTTCTTCCTCCCACGCTGCCTGTACCCTGTTCAGAACTCTTTTTTTTCCGCTAAGGGCTAATTTTTTTTGTAGACTGGACAACTTGTTGATCTCTCTAATTTGAATGGGAAAAGCAGTAGAGTGTCGCTAGCGGTACTCAAAATAGACCTGGAGGATGGAGGGTTGGTGGTCCCAAACTTGGAGTACTATTAACATGCAGTGCATCTGCGGCATGCTGCCAGTTGGCTGACAGAGTCTGATAATTGTGAGAAATAACTATTCGGGTCCTTGTTGGGAGTGATACTTTGCTGCGGTTGCTGATGAACGGTGGCAGGTTGGAACATGTTGTTCCGTATTTAATTAAAACCACAGAGGAGATCTGGGAGAGGTTGGTCCAGAGGGTTCTTCGTAGAGCCCACTTTTGCACGAAGCTGCGGTTGTGGGACCTTGCCCCCTTCCAAAGTATAGACACAGACATGTCCATGGAGCAATGGAGGGGGGGGGTGTCTGACAGTGGGGGATATCTACCCTGATGAAACCTTTATCACTTTTCAAGACACACAGGACTCCTTCAAGATCAGACCGGCCCACTTTCTGCACTATACTAAATTGGAGAGCATCTCAAGGGAGTAGTGACTTGATTTCCCTGTGGCGGAGCAGCCCTCTAGGGTTCTTGATTCTTGATGGCCTCATTGGATATGGGGAGGAGCGGCACTTAATTACGCTCTTTTACAGGGCTCTTAGGGATGACAAGCACAATCCATTTATGGCAAGAGGCATCTGGGAGTGAGACCTGGGAGAAATCATCTCAGCTTCGGACTGGCACGTGCTGCTGCCCTGGTATGTACAGTATCTTTTGATAATAGATTTAAAGTACTGCATTTTCATTTTTTTCACTGCACCTACATAACGCCTTATAAATTCAACAGAATGGACCCAGCTAAGGGGGCTGAATGTGTGCGTTGCGCGGAGGCTGGTGCCTCTTTTTTTACATTTGGCCTGGGAGTGTAACAAGGTCCAGGATTACTGGGGACAGGTGGTGCCAAGCATTGAGGAAGCTACAGGGATACAGATCCCTCTAACGCTGCTTGCATGTTTGTTGGGTGTGGTGGATAGACCAAGGGGTCAGAAAATCCCATACAAACTTGCCTAGCTTGCCCTCCTTCTGGCAAAACTCCTTGTAGCCATCGGATGGCTAGACACTGGGGCCCCATTGGTGGCTAAATGGTTGAGGGACTTCATGGAATGGGGAGGTGGCGGAGGAACATCATGTGAGAATATCATGTTTTGATGAGGGGGCGGTGGATGAGATATTGTTATGGGCCCAATTGCTTGAAAAGTTTAATGAAGACGGAGACTCGAGCATAGATGAGAGTTCCGATACAGAGGGGTGATTGTGTAACTTGTGGTAACCCTTCCTTCCTTCGCGATGACCGAGTGTGAACTTACAGTACTCCTTTCTGGATGTTTTTGCTCGCTGTCTGGGTCCATTATACAACCAGCACTGTTGATTCTCAGCGCTACTTGTGGCTGTTGTACTTTTTACATGACGCAGACTCTTGCCCGTGGCTGCCTTTATTTTGTAATTGCTGGGATACGGTACATGAAACTGATGTCTTGCACTGTATGTTTCTTTGTTTGCTTTTTCCTTTGTCTCATGAAAACTAATAAAATATTGTTTAAAAAAAATATACATATGGCTCAGATGTGGGCCATATGAAGACATTGATGAAAAACAAAGGCACTATAATGTGACTATGTACCCTATGGACTTAAATTCATCCTACTGATTTGGAAGGTGAAGTTAAGAACATAAAGCTTTGTGGGTACTTTGATGTCTTTGTTACGTGGTACTGCGGTATGTGGTGACATGTAAACAGGTACAAAGCTGGGAGGCACACTAGGAGTCTGCATGTGAAAGCTAATGTGTCAGAGTCAGGGGGGACCTCTCAGTATACGACTGCATTGTGCTCAGGTGGGCACTATTGGTGAGGCAGACTTTGACCCTCTGCATGTGCAAAATGGGTTTCAGAGATTGAGCGGTCAAGTTGACCTTAATTGCCACGGTTCTGGAAAGCAGTATGAAGTGTCTGCAAACATGCCTTGGAACATAATATAGATCATTTTATATAATTCAACTGAGAAATGCCTACTCCTAACTGCTAAAGTAGCTCAGTTAAAAGTCTTGTTACAAGATGTCCGACTGGCTCTGTCAGAGTCAGAAGGACATCCGGGATGCGTAATACAGCCTTTTACTGGCTAACTGATAAATTTCATGAGGAGCTAGAGCATCTGAAGATGATCACCTGTCATAGATGACTGCATCACCTCTGGGCTCAGACTTTGCGAGGCCAGCATACAGAGATCACCTGTAGGAGGAAACATACAGATGTGTCCAAGAAGTGATACACTCATTTATTTTTCAATAAACTGTCTTGAAAAAAGAGAAGAAAAAAGCGTTGGCTTGGAATTATTAAGATATGAAGTCACCAAACTTCATCATTAGTTTCCAAGTTCTATCTAGTTCAACAGGGATAACACAGCACAACAGATGGCCATTGGCATCAGAAGCACATCGGCAACTGTGAGGGAAGTAGACTTGGCCAACGACACTCTTTCTGCGGACTGAATAATATATGTTTCTTTGCTAGAACACGTTGGTACAAATTTCACCAGAAAGCCTAATTCCTTATATTGACATATTGTTGTGCATGTCGTTGATCTGAATGCCACTACTGCCAGCTTCCTGACTTCATCAACCATGAGTATACACAAACTACAGAGGTACTCATGCCAACACATCTTGTGACAAGCGGAAAGTAGAATTGGGCTCCCAGCTTGCCACCTGCCGGTGGCTTTAAGTTCCTGCTTGTTCCAGCCTGAGCCACTGACAACACTGCTGCCTGAGTTTTCTCACCCAGGTTTTCCAGCTCACCATTCTTCCTGACAACTGAAGCCCTGCCCACCCCAGGACCTACTTAATACAGGCTGCAGCATGACTGTGGAGTGGATGCATGCAGAAGTCGCACACTGGCAAAGGCACAGAAGGGAGGTCCTTCTGTGCCACATCTGGACTGCACCCAGCGCAATGACCCTATGCCCTCCTACCCCCACAGATCCGCCATCGCCGAGCACTACACCCTTGACCCCCTCAACAAACACTGCCACTGTGCCGGCCCACACTCCACGGTAGAACCTGCACCTACTGCAACTTCTCCTGCCACAGCACACACACCAGCCCACTGACCAACCCCACCCCAAACACTACCTGAACAAAAACACCAATTTGCATGCGTCCTTCTCAACACATGCTCACTATGCAAACACACCACCAAGATTTGGGACCTCATCTCCAGCCTCACTCCCAACGTCCTCTTTCTCACTGAGACCTGGCTCAACCCCACTTTGTGCCCACCGTCACCACTGCAATACCCAAAGGTTACAAAATCACCCACCTCCACCTCATCAACAAGCCTGGCGGAGGGATCACCATCATACATAAGGAATCCAACCAATGCACCACCACAAATGACAACATCACCCCAGCCATGGAACTCCTCAACTTCCGACTCAAACAGACAGCAAAACCACCATCAGAGGGACCCTTGCCTACTGTCCTCCAGGACCACGTCCAGCCATCTGCAACTTCATCACCCACTTGCCATAGACTCAAATACCCACATTTTCTTTGGTGACCTTAGCTCCCATCTGGACGACTGGAATGACATCAACACTACCAGTCTCCTCACAGCATAAACAACATCGGACTCACCCAACTCGTCCACGACCCCATGCTCTGTCTCTCTGATCCTCCTAGGCCTCTTGGAAGCCTTTGATACAGTCTCCAACCACACACTCATCACACGGCTACACAACATAGGCATCTAAGGAGCTGCTCTCAGATGGATCGCCTCTTTCCTAACCGGGAGAATGCAAAAAGTCATCCTTCCTCCCTTCTTCTCCGAACCCGAGGAGATCATCTATGGAGTACCCCAAGGATGCTCGCTCACCCCCACCCTCTTCAACACTTATATGACACATCTGGCCAGCATCCCCAAAAACCACGGACTCAACATCATATCCTATGCCAACGACACACAACTCATCCTTCCCTCTCCGAAGACACCACCAACACCAAGACCAACTTCTACAACTATATGATGAACGTCGCCAACTGGATGAAGGACAACTGCCTGAAGCTCAACTCGGACAAGATATAGATACTGGTTGTCAGATACAGAAGCTCCCCATGGGTTGCATCCTGGTGGTCCTCAGAGCTCGGACTTACTCCTACCCCCACTGACCACGCTAGGAACCTAGGCATCATTCTGGACAACAAGGTAATCACGACGGCTCAGGTCAACTCTCTCCTCCTCCTGCTTCTTCATTCTCTGCCTGCTTCATAAGATATAGAAAAGGCTATCCCAAAGCTTAAGACGCACCATCACCCAGGCCCTCATCTTCAACCGACTGGACTATGGCAAAGCTCTCTATGCAGGGATCGCAGCGCACCTCCTCTGACGACTACAGACTATACAGAACGCTGCAGCCAGACTCATCCTGGAACTCCTTAGAATAACCCACAGCACCCCCTACCCTCAGGCTCTCTGTACAGAAAACATACCAGTCAAGTTCCTGACCCATGTACACAAAGCCCTCACAACTGCAGACCTGCCTACTTGAACCACCACCTGAACTTCCATCAGCCCACCAGACACCTCCACTCCTCGTCCCTTTCTCTAACCCTCACCCCTTGCATCTGACGTAGCAGATGCGGAAGTTGCTCCTTCTCCTACCTAGCAGCGAAGACATGGAATGAGCTACCCTTTCATCTATGGACCTCCCCATCTCTTTCAGAGATCTGAAAGTCGCTGGAGATCTGGCTATTCAACTAATCAACTGGACGCTCCCAGCTCCAGGATACCGTCATGGGTGACCAGAAGCGCTATACAAATCTACTGATTGACTGATTGATTGATCACACCTATAAAGTACACAGTGAGGTGTGGTAACGTTGGAGGCCTTCTTACTAGGACTCTTGTCTTTAGAAATAACTATCAACCAAGTAAGCAAATGTTCGCAAGCCATTTCTGAGACGATCATGAGAATATAGTTGAATGTGACGAGCTTATCAAAGGATAAAAGCAGTGGAAGAGAAAATTGAAGTGCTGAAGGATACAGTAGACCGGATATACATTGTGCAGAATTAATTTTAAATATCCTCTTTTGCACTAGAGATTCGAGAAATGTTTCATAATTACTTGGGGCAATGATCTGTGTATCAAAGCATGGTAGTTGGAAAAGAGCTCATTTGATGTAGCTGAATAAATCATGCGCCTCTTTTTGACGAATGACTCATTTGTTTAATCATCACTCATCAGCAATCCAGTTTCTAAAATTGTTAATGAAGAGTCACATGAATTAATTAATTCCTCCAGGAAACCACCTTTTTTATAAGTTTAACTTCCCTCACGTATGTAACTCGCATTAAATCACAATATTTGGGGGGCGGAGTTTGCGACGAGACAAGATGGCCGCAGCTTGAAAGTGCTCCGCGAGCCGCCCGCAATAAACTGCAGGAATTCGCATCAATCCAGGAAATTCATCGGCTGGCTCTGTGCGGAGGTGGCTCCGCTGGTCCGGACCAACCCAGGGATAGCTTGCTTATGTTTCCGGGTGTCCGCCGCAACAGGCTACAACACAGGTCACGTGGTGCGGCCTAGCGGAGAGCTGCGACCGGGGTTGTTGCAAGAGCTGACTTGCCGCGGACAATGCTTGTGATACAAGCGAGGACATTCGACATATTTTAGCGGCCATGCAACAAAGCCTGTCCTCCATAGACAGCAAAATTGACTCTTTTGCATTCAGACTGGACCGTATGTCTGAGCGCGTGGACAAACATGCGGAAAGACTAGACATGGCGGAGTGCAGGATATCGGAGGCAGAGGATGCTCAAGCGGAGGCCGGATTAGCACAGAAACAAGTTGATAAAACCTTGGCAGCACTGCGAGATAAGGCCGAGGATTCAGAAGCGCGCTCTTGGCCCAACAACGTGCGCATACTTGGCCTACCCAAGACCACAGCAACAGGAAACTTGGAAACATTTACAGAACAGCTCTTGGTGTCCTTACTTGGGCGTGAAACATTCTCTTCAGTTTTTATAGTGGAGCGTGCACACCGGTCTCTGGCCCCTAGACCTCCCCTAGACCTCCCCCAGGGGCTCCCCCTAGGCCCATAGTGGCAAGGTTATTGAATTACAGGGACAGGGATGCTGCGCTTCGACGCGCCAGGGAGTTGCGAGTGTTAAAATATTAAGGTTCTGAGCTGGCTCTCTTCCCTGACTTTACGCCACAGGTACAGGAGGCACGCAGGCAATTTGCGCCCGTGAAACAGAAACTCACAGAGCTGCAACTCGAATATGCAATGCTATATCTGGCCATTTTGAGGGTGACTTTCAACGGCAAGAATAAGATTTACACCGATCCGCAAGCACTACAGCAGGAGAACAAAAAGAATCTCTCACAGAAGCCCTCCTGGGGGGAGGGCGACGTGAGGGGGGATTCAGAATAACCCGACTGGCAGTAACGGAACTCTACTGGACTTGCTTCGAGTAAGGCAGTAATGTACACTGGCATCACATTCATGATAACTGAATGACTCGCCTATGTCTGGAAGATGGATAAGTAGAACTTTCAAAGTTGTAGGGGGTCACTGTGTAAGCATAAGTACGATGTTATTGAGATAGCAAGATGCTCCATGATGTAATATCTACAGGTGTCAACAGTAATAGCTACCTGGATGGTATAATACTGACATGGCGGACCGCAGCCATCTTAGGGCACAGTTAGGTGGGCAACCGCCGCCTCCCAAGTGTTACACACTCTGGGGAGTACAGTTGAAATGTTTTTTGTTATTGGGCAGGGAGGGAAGCTGAAAGTTAAGCCGAGCCACGTTGCAAGATACAGGCTATGCCATGGGTGGTGGTGGGGGGGAATACAGTCAGTTTGTCAGCAAGCAAATCTGGGCCACGCATGGTTAGCATGCATGGTTCAAGCGTAGAGTCTCGCATTGTGTATATTCAATATCAATCTACAAGCAAACGTAAAGTCTACAGAACGTACCATTAATGTTAATGCCCAATTAAAATTCATGTCATGGAATGTGAGGGGCCTCAATAACTACAGGAAAATTCGCAAAGTTGTAGCCTATTTACAAAGGCACCAGGTAGATGTGGCTATTCTCCAAGAAACCCACCTCCCTCCAGGCACAAGGCTCCTGTCAGTAAGTAGATGGAGAGGCACATGTATAGTAGCGGGGTTTACATCACATGCTAGAGGGGTGCTGATCTGGGTACGGAGAAATGCTGGACTGCAAGTCCAGGAGGTGGCAGTAGACACAGAGGGCAGATATGTTATAGCCAAATGTCGGAAGAACAGCTTTCATGCACTGTATCTATGGGCCTAACAACGATGACCCTCAATTCTATCATAACCTACACAATAAAGTCACGCAACATGCAGATATGCCGCAACTCTGGAGGGGGCGATTTTAACTGCATACAAAATCCAGACTTGGACAGATCGAAGGGCCACCCGAGACGCCCTTGCAGGGCTGTGGTGGCAATCGATGACATCACGGCAGCAGAAGGACTGGTGGACGTTTGGCGTCACCGCTCACCCTCGTGTAGGGAGTATACACATTACTCATCCTTGCATGATACTCACACCAGGATAGACTATTGGTACGTAACACAGGAGCTGTTACCACTAATGGTGGAATGCGCACACATGCCTTGCATGCCATATGACCATTCCCCCGTGGTGTTGACGATGTCTATCAGCAATATACAGCGCAGATCGCCAGATTGGAGATTCCCGCAGTACTCGTTACTTGACCCTGTCTTCCGAGACGAGCTAGGCGTAGCAATAGATGAGTTTTTCACCACTAATGTAGGAAGCGTACCCAAAATGAGCACTGTGTGGGAAACATTTAAGGTTTATATCAGAGGTATGACTATTGCAAAACATGCTGGGGTGCTAAAGTCCATTAGAACACAACTGAATAAGGTGGAAACAACGCTGAAAACACTAGAGCGACAATTCCAGGCAAGGGGTGACCCGAAACCACTATCACAAATAAGACTGCAAATGGATGAATTCAATGAGCTGGCGGACACGAAGGTGAAGCATTTAGGGAAATACGCCATGGCGAGGGTTTATGCCGAAGGAGATAGGCCTAGCTCAGTATTGGCTAAATTAATACGGCCTCCTAGAAGTGAGAATGATATAGTACAAATTTACAACGAAAACGGAGACCTAGTAAGCAGTACATCCAAAATAGTGGAGGCCTTCAGTGATTACTACAAGAACCTCTACACTACGCGTGTCGACACCACAGAAACAGATGAGGAATTCCTTGCACACATTGCAATGAAGTGGCTTGACAACTCTGACAGAGAGAGGCTGTTGGGCCCCCTTCGCCCCACGGAGATCATGGCAGCCCTAAAAGACATGCCCAATGATAAGGCCCCAGGCTCGGATGGCCTGACCGTGGCATTCTACAAAGCTTATCAGGATCGCCTAACACCCTATTTAATGAATCTATTTGAAGAAATGGCCAGGGATGGCTCTATGCCACCCTCCATGTGGGAGGCCATTCTTATCACACTACTTAAACCTGGGAAACAGCCGGATCATTGCTCCTCTTACAGGCCTCAGTCGCTCCTTAACACTGATGCTAAACTATATGCCAAGATTTTATCTAACAGGTTGGCACCCCTGCTGCCTAAATTGGTTGGGCAGGAGCAGACTGGGTTTGTCCCAGGTCGCTCTCTTTCTTGCAATACGCGAACACTGTTTGGCAGCATTGCACGTATCGACCCTCGGGTTCGAGCTGCGGTCCTTTTTATTGACATAGAAGAGGCCTTTGACTCAATGGGGTGGCGATTTCTGTATGCCGTACTCCAAAGAGTGGGGGTAGGGGACGTTTTTATGCAGCTAGTCCGAGTATTGTACTCTAATCCCACAGCGCGAGTTGGGGTCAATGGGCAATTCTCAGCACCGATATCAATAACAAGAGGCACCAGACAGGGTGCCCACTTTCCCCTCTATTGTATGCTCTGGTTGCGGAACTCCTTGCCTGCGCCACGCGAGAGTACCATGCCCACAGGGGCATTCGGTCCTTACAGCACAACCTGATCATTGTGGCTTACGCCGACGACACGCTGCTTTACATTCGTAACCATGAACAAAACCTAAACCCCATGCTCCAAGAGGTCACGCTATTTGGGCAACATTCAGGTCTAAAAATCAACTGGCATAAGTCCTTGATGTGTCCACTTACCAGTGTGACCACCCCTACACTGTCAGATTACCCTATAGAGTGGACTACAGAGCCGGTACGCTATTTGGGGATCCAAGTGCACACGGACCCTAAAGTTATAATACGCAAAAATTATGGGCGCGCAGTACAAAAACTGAAAGACTCTATTGACAGGTGGATTAGGCTCCCGCTGTCCCTCATAGGCCGTGTAGCCTTAATGAAAATTGTAGTGCTTCCATTTTTATTCTCTAATATCCCTATCACGCTGCCCAAACATTTTTCCAGACTCTTCGCACTTTAATGATATGCTTAGCATGGGCTGGAAAAAAACCAAGGATTAAATGGGATATATTAATTAAAAGCTATGCAGAAGGTGGCCTAAATGCCCCAGACTTAGAAGGGTGTTACAGGGCTGCGCAGGTATTACATGCATTTCATTGGATCCATGGACCTAATGACCTACCACAACTACACATTGAAAGAAACTCGGTCAGCCCCTACCCTCTGCCTAGAGTGCTAGTAAGCAGAGGACGCGGGACAACCAGCGTTATAGATTTGACTGGCTGCACGAGAATTCAAATGAAGAACATGGCAATTTCCCAGCGCCTTACACTTATGTATTCCCCAGTATGGCCCATAGAATGGTGTGACTGGTTCCCGATGTGTGAAAACAGGGCGGGCTTACAATCTCTTCATAAGTTACAGATTGAGCGGATGGGGGACTTCTTTCATGAGGGGGTGGTTAAAACGCGGGAGCAAATCCTAGCTCAGACGCCACAGACATCAACTCTGGACACCTATCAGTATCATAGGGCTCGGCAGGCGTTGCGCGCCATTCTGGGGGAGGATATGGCTGAACCGCCGGAAATGAAGACATTAACATATCTGATAAAGGCTAACTCCTCACAGCGTGGTATCACAATGCTTTACACACTTGGCAGGGCAGGCGTCAATTCGACTCCACACAAAACGCAGATGGAATGGCAGGAGGAACTAGGTATAGAGATCACAGAGGCACAGTGGGCAATCTGCTTTGCAAACACCAAGTCCATCTCACAAAATGGGCGCCATAGGGTTATACATTACAAATTTCTTCACAGAGCATATTACACACCTTCTCGGTTATACAACTATGGGTTGATAGAGGACGACAAATGCCCGAGATGCAGGGCTTCTGGCGCAGGCTTCGTTCACTTGCCCTGGGATTGCCCCGGAGTTCGAGCGTTCTGGAGGGAGGTGTTCCTAGCCCTAACACAGATGTTGGAGCTCCCAATACCCGAAACCCCCCTGGTCGCACTACTGGGCTATGATGGGGACATACAGAAATTGGGGCATTAGCTAGCGCCCGTAGGTCTCCTACTAGCGAAATGCAGAATAGCTATGCGCTGGATGCGCGTCCCCCTACCAAAATTGTCCGAATGGCACACAGATTTGGCTTTTTGCTCTACACATTCTGATAACTACAACACCCTAATTCCAACGTGCTGCAGACCTAAAGACATATGGGGTCCGTACCGGACTTATATGGCAGGTGACATTGCAAGAGTAGCAGAACAGGAGGCACATGACAGAACAGGAGTGGGTTGAGAACACAGGCGGGAAGAGGAGGCGCTAAATGCTACATTAGATTGTACGTGGAGAAAGGCACCTGATAGCACTGGAATTGCATATAATAAGAATGCACATATGTGGCGATATACAAAGTGGGCGTTGTATTGAAAGTAATGTATAGAAAGTGCGTCACTTGCGTTTGTAATTGCACTGTTGCTAATGTATACTGTGATGCTTGTCTGACTGTATGAAAAGGAAAACTCAAATAAATAAAGCTTAAAAAAAAAAAAATCACAATATTTTTCGGCAATAACCTATTTTTCCTATTTTGCAAGACCTAAAATAACCACTGAAATTAATAGTAATAACATTGCATTTTTAAAATTTAAACTGTTAAATGCAAAGCTTCACGAGTTTACACATATACAATCATGCGCTCTTCTTAGGAGGAATATTTTTCGTGTAATTATTTCTTAAAAATTAAATTTTTCGTGTAACCCCTCCCCTGGTGTAAAGAACTGCCAAGCTTCACAGCTTGTTGCTTTGGACCATTTTAGTTTTATTATTTTCCTATTTGTGCTATTTTTTTAGTATTCCATAAACTTTGGGAAAAGTGGAGCTTTTATAATTGTAAGTAAGAATTAATTTCACCCAGACCAGGGATTTCAAACAAAGTCTGCGATTTATTTTTCCTCTGTTGTAACCATTTTGGATGTTAACCAAAATTGGTTTTCACCAAAGCGGTTTTGGATTCACTAATTTGGTGATCAACAAACCACCTAGTCAGCAAAGTTACATACAGATGTTTTTGTGGCAATTGTGTTATTAACTTTTTACCTCCACTAAGTTCCATTCCTTTTCAACTTTCCACAAGTTAACTAATGTAGACGTGAGTGTGTGTGTTTGAAGCCATGGGTATTTATAAAGTTCAACCTTAGCTATAGAGCAGTAGACTGCTGAACATTGGCAGGAGCCCAAGGGTAAGCTTCAGAATAATTTACAATGATGCAAGCCATTTGTTGTACTGAACCTGCTTGGGAGCTAGTGTTCTCTGAAGAGGCTAGTCTTTAGAAATGCTGCTGAAATCTGACAAAGGACAGAACACCTCCTTAACCCCTTCGCTGCTAGGCCTCCCCGTGCTAAGCCTTTTTTTTGGCTATTTGGGGTAGTTTGCGCTTCGGCCCCTGTAACTTTTTGTCCACATAAGGTATCCACGCCAAATTTGCATCCTTTTCTTCCAACAACTTGAATATTCTAAAGGTACCCAGGATTTGTGGATTCCCCTGGAGAGGACCCAGAAATTAGCCATAATACAGCTATATTTTGTGTTTTTTTGGAAAAATGGAAAAAAAGTGCCGCAGAAGAAAGGGTCTGTTTTTTTACCTGCAAATGGTATCAACAAACGGTGTGTGGTGCTGAGATCACCATCTTCTCAGCTTTCAGGGACAGGCAGACTTTTGTCAGAAAACCAAAAATGTTTACACAGTTTTGGCATTTTACTGGGACATAGCCTAGTTTTGCTATTTTTTGTGCTTTCAACCTCCTTCCAGTTAGTGGTAGAAATTGGTGTGAAAGCAATAATGGATCCTGGAAAGCTATACATTTCTGAAAACTAGACGAAATTCCTAATTCAGCAAGGGGCCATTTGTGTAGATCCTTCAAGGTTTTTTGTATAGAAACTAACAGTTAAAAATAAAAAATATTGAAATTGAGTTGAAAAAAGCAGCCATTTGTGCCAACGTTTTCACCTGTAACTTCTTCTAAGTATAACAGGTTTTTGAAAGCAATTTACCATTACATCTGTTGGGCCCTTCTGGTTGTGGGGATATATAGGACTTGTAGGTTCACCAAGAACCCGAGTACTGCAGAGCCAATAACTGATCTGCGTCTTGCAATGGTTTCAACTGTGTGCTGGGTATATAGCAATTCATTTGGTAAAATATAAAGAGTGAAAAATACGTACCAAGGATACCTATTTATTTCCGTAATAGGAACTAAATATAGAGTTTAGAAGCAGTGGTTATTTGCACATCTCCAAAATTGTGGGTACCCATACAAGCATTTGACTTTGAGGTCATTTTTCAAAATGACTTCTTTTTTACAAATTGTCTTACATTTGGAAGGCAGAAATGCAAAGAAAGTCAATTGGTAATAACACTTGTTCTACAATTCTATGTTCCCCATTATCTCTCGATAAAAATGCTACCTCACTTGTGTGGGTAGGCCTAGTGCCTGCAACAGAAGCTGTGGATTGTGGACCGTAGCTCAGCCGACACCTAGGGAAACCTAGCAAAACTATACATTTTTGAAAACTAGACACCCGGGGGAATCAGGATGGGGTACTTGTGTGACTCTCACCAGGTTCTGTTACCCAGAATCCTTTGCAAACCTCAAACCTTGTCAAAAAAACTACATTTTCCTCACATTTCTGTGATGGAAAGTTCTAGAATCTGCGAGGAGGCACAAACTTCCAGCCACCCAGCATTCACCAAAGTCTCCAGATAAAAATGGTACCTCACTTGTGTGGGTAAGCCTAGTAGCCGCGAAAGGAAACGGCCCAAAACGCAACGTGGACACATCAAATTTTTCCGGTGAAAACAGAACCTTTTTTCGCAGTGTGCCTAGCTGTGGATTTTGGACCCTAGCTTTGCCGGCATGTAAGGAAACCTAGCAAACCTATACATTTTTGAAAACTAGACATCCAGGGGAATCCATGATGGGTTGACTTGTGTGGCTCTCACCAGGTTCTGTTACCCAGAATCCCTTGCAAACCTCAAACTTTGTAAAAAAAAACCACACATTTTCCTCACATTTCTGTGATGGAAAGTTCTGAAATCTGCGGGAAGCCACAAACTTCCACCCACCAAGCATTCCCCAAAGTCTCCTGATAAAAATGGTACCTCACTTGTGTGGGTAGGCCTAGTTCCTGCAACAGGGATTGGCCCAAATCGTACTGTGGAGACTTCAAAATTATCGATTACAAAAAGCCCTTGTTTTGAGAGAGTCACCTGCGTTTTTGATCCCGGGCTCTACGGACACCTAGGGAAACCTACCAATCCAGACATTTCTAAAAAATAGACACTTGAAGGAGTCCAGGGAGGTGTGACTTGCGTGGATCCCCCAATGTTTTCCTACCCAGAATCCCCTGCAAACCTCAAATTTAGCTGAAAAAAAATCAAATTTTTCTCACATGTCTGTGTGGGAAAGTTGTAGGATCACTGGTCTGACACAAATTTCCTACCACCCAGTGGTCCCCCATGGTCGCCCGATAAAAATGGTACCCCACTTAATACCATTATTAGATAGATAATTTTGATGTCTCCACATTAGGTTTTGGGCCCTTCCCTGCCACAGGTTCTTGGCCCACCCACACAATTGAGATATCATTTTTATCGGGAGACCTATGGGAACGCTGGGTGGAAGGAAATTTGTGTCAGCCCGGTGATCCCACAACTTTCCCACACAGAAATGTGAGAAAAATTTGATTTTCTTCAGCTAAATTTGAGGTTTGCAGGGGATTCTGGGCAGGAAAGCTTTGGGGGGGTCCACGCAAGTCACACCTCCCTGGACTCCCTCGGGTGTCTAGTTTTCAGAAATGCATGGGTTTGGTAGGTTTCCTTAGATGGTCGCCGACCCCGGGACCAAAAACCCAGATGCCCTCTATCTATCACACAGCGACCTGGTTTTTCAAGGGGTCACCTGCGTTTTAGGTACCTGGTTCCACGGCTATTTAGGGGAACCTTACCAATCCCAAACATGTCTGAAAACTAGGCACCAGGTGGAGTCCAGGGAGGTGTGGCTACCGTGGATCCCCCTACGTTTTCCTTCCCAGAATCCCCTGCAAACCTCAAATTTAGCTGTAAAAATCAAATTTTTCTCACATTTCTGTGTGGGACAGTTGTAGGATTACCGGTCTGACACAAATTTCCTACCATCCAGCGTTCCCCCAGGTCTCCCGATAAAAATGGTACCTCACTTGTGTGGGTGGGTCAAGTACCCACAGCAGGGAAGAGCCCAAAATTTATTGTGGAGACATCAAAGTTATCTTTCACAAAACTACCTGTTTTTGCACGGGGGCCACCTGTGTTTTTGGTCCCGTGCTTGGCGGCCATCTAGGAAAACCTACCAAACTCAGACATTTCTGAAAACTAGACAGGTAGGTATGGCTTGCGTGGATCCCCCAAAGTTTTCCTACCCAGAATCCCCTGCAAACCTCAAATTTAGCAAAGAAAAATCACATTTCTGGCTGGAATCACCATGCCGGCACAAATGTCCTACCACTCAACGTTCCCCTCAGTCTCACGAGTAAAATGGTACTTCACTTGTGTGGGTGGGCCAAGGGCCTGCGACTGGAAAGGGCCAAAAACAAAGGGATTGAGGGTATAGCACAGCAAACTCTAAGCGCTATATTTTGTTTAAATACGGTTTTAGGCGATTCTGTTTTGGGCACCCACACAAGTGAGATATCATTTTTATCGGTAGAACAAGGAGAACGCTGGGCAGTAGGACATTTTTGCCGGTGTGGTGATTCCACACAGAAAAGTAAGGAAAATGTGTTTTTTTTTAAAGCTAAATTTGAAGGTTTGCAGGGGAATCTGGGTAGGAAAACGTTGGGGGATCCACACAAGCCACACATCCCTAGACTGCCCTAGGTGTATAGTTTTCAGAAATGTCTGGGTTTGGTATGTTTCCCTTGATGGCCACCGAGCCTGGGACCAAAAACGCATGTGACTCCCTTTGCCAAACCAGGTCGTTTTGTGATTGATCATTTTGATGACTCCACAATACTTTTTAGGCCCTTGCTTGTTGTAGGTACTTGGCCCACTCACACAAGTGAGGTACCATATTTATCAGGAGACCTGGGGGAACATGGGGTGGTAGGAAATTTGCGTCAGCCCTGTAATCCCACCACTTTGCACCCAGAAATGTGAGAAAAATGTGATTTTTTTTTTTTTTCCAGCTAAATTTGAAAGCCTTCAAACCGGATAGCAGCATGTATTTTCGTCAGTGCGCCCCGCTCAGCCAAGGAAACTGTCACATGCGTCCTCTTAGAGGGAGCGCCGTGCTGAGGCACCAGCTCACTTACAGGGATCATCACCGCTGTTGTGGATGGAGACCCCCCTCAGCACGGCCCCTTGCGGTGATGAGACTGCTAGGGCGACATAAGTGAAACCAGTGCCGCACGGCTTTCACCGAATTGGAGAGTCTGAGTATGACGCCGTGCCAGATGACAGTGCCTGCTTTCCCCGGCCACCTCAAGCATGATGACATGGACTCTGCAGCTGCAACCAGTGCCCGTCACTGTGTCCCTAAGCCAGCCCCCCAAATCCTCAAAGCACTTTGTCAATCCCCCAGATGCGGGTGATCCCTGACTTTGCAGCAGCATCCCCCGCCCATGACTGAATATCAGTGTTTTGGTGGTTTAGTTGCAATCGGACCCGAGTGGTCTCAGCAACTCCGCGGCCACGTCCTCGTTCTCCTTAGTGGCCACATTGCTCGTGAATCCCCCAGCAGGAACCGAAGATCCATAAGGCAAGTACACTGAATTCTGAGACGGTATTATTACTTATACTGCCAAAACACACATACATACTTTAAGACCACGGTTTTGGTATGTTTAAAAGGAAATAATTAATGGCCAACTTTTGGGACTTATGTCATTTTGATCTCGAGTTGCTCTGAATAACGAGTACTATTTCCATATTCACATTACTTGTACCGTATATGTGAGTCATGTGTCCATTCATAACCTGCTGCATTTAATGCCCTGATGTTGTAATGCATGCTATTTTTGCCTCACATTAGTCAGGGTTACGAGTACTTTCTCAGGCTTTGCATAATATGCGCAGTATTTATGCTCCATGTAATTTTGGTGCACAGTATTGATGATCTATGTGTCTTTATTTTATAACCTGCTGCATCTCATGCCCTGATATTGTGACGTATGCCATTGTAATGATTGCATTCTCAGGATGAGTACTGACTCAGGATTGCATAGCATGCACAATATTTATGATTCATTGTATTTTGGTCTAAACTTTATGTACAATATATTATATATATATATTTTATTATAATCCTGTGTGGAGTCTCTTTTGTGGTGTATTCGTTGTGTCACTGGTATAAGTGCTTTGCGGAAATGCTTTAAACATTGCCTCTAATGATAAGCCTGACTCTTGTGTGCCAAGCTACCACAGGGTGAGCACAGGTTATCTTTGGAGTGTAACTTACTTGCCCTGACTAGAGTGGTGGGTTCTGCCTGGCTTAGGTGCAAACCTTAGCCAACCAGAAACCCCATTTCTAACATTACTCTGTTTCTATTTTTCAGGTACAACTACACATTGGAGCAAGAATTGCTAAGCATTGCTGCGTGCATACAAGCGCAAAGCATAATGGAGACTTTAGATGGAAATAAGCATTTACATATGTTAGCTTTAAAGGCTTTTCAGGCCAGTGCGAGGTAAGTTCTGTGTGGCCTACCAGAGCCGTCCTATAACAAATGCATATGCCCTTATTAATGGAGAGTGAAAAGTGTACTACATGTAAATGATGAACGTGTTTTAATTACAGCTGCCGCGAGAGCCCTATTATGGTTTATGAAACAAGATGAACATTTTGTTTAATGAATAACTAATTAGCTTACCAATTTCTGTATTTCAATTTAATAGATCACATTGTCATTTAACATGTTTACTTGATTTTTAAAAAAAACATTTTAAAGCTAGAAATTTACTGAGAGGATTGCACATAAAATATTTGTTTCCAGTTATGCAGGGGAAGCTGCAAGCATGGAGCTTGTAAACAAAGCGGCAAAATACTTCTGGAACGCCTGCTTGCCATTGGTAGGATCCCCTGCTGAAAGGCATGTTTTGAAGCAGCCCACCCTGCACATTCTCAAAGCTTTTCGGAAGGCCGAATCAAAAAATAAAAAGGTACTATTTTGACAATTACCTTGTCTCATGTTTGTAGAGGTAGTGCCAATATCATCGTTTTCCACTAATGTACAACAGATTCTCCATCAAGGAATTTTCTCTGCTATCCACAAACAGTACAATTTATTTACGGGTATGTTATCAAGGGACTTTATCTGATACCCATGTCCATGTATGATTCACGGAAACGTTTTTTAACTATTCAGGCTGTGATGGAGCAAGGTGTAGAGCAATCCATTTCTAGTGGACTAGGTTGCCTAACTAAAGAAATAGGAAAAAAAATCAGTGCATGGAGAGATAATAAATGGGGTGGACTGTCACTAGAGCTGGTGCTGACAATTAAGTACCAGTGCTGAGCACCAGAAGCCATCAGCTCAAATTAAGCACTGGCCTTGATGCTACTCCTAGATAGTTTAGTTACCGACATCAGTCATAATAATCATATATGTTTGTTGGAAAATGTCACATTTGCAATATGATTTTAAAAGAAAGCAGTGAATGGTGCTCCTGTATCTAGATAGTTACAGGAGCACCATTCATGTAAAGATTATTGCCATTCTATGGGAGATGTTTATATCTGTGATTCATTCACATCTCTTTATACCTTCCTTCAACTGGAGGATTTACAGGGAGGGAAACGTATTGGTAATCTCTGGGAAGCCCAGCCAAGCAGCATCTGCTAGCCACAAGGTTTAAATTGGATGCCAGTCATGGGTAGGATCGCCCTGTCAACAATTTTCCTCCCCCGGCTTCTCTACTATTTCACTTCCATCCCAATTCGTATCCTCAAATCCCTCTTCAATTAAATCTCATCTGGGACACGGAGCACCGTAGCATTGCCTGAGTAAACTGCGCCTTCCTTCAGATAAGGGAAGACTTGCGGTCCCTGATATGCAGCTCTACTATCTTGCGGCACAGTTTAAATGGGCAGCGCTCTGGTGCAATACACTCTGGAGTGCTGGAGGCTCGAGAACCACGTTTTACCTAACTCGGGCCTTCTTGGCGGCCATCCTTCTGGCCCTGCGACTTCGCCATCGTACGGTGTTGTAGGGCCCTATACTGTCTGTCCTCCATTTCGCATGGGCCCGGGCACTCCAACGCACGACAAAATGTCCTTATACCAGAGACCGCCCTACAGTAATTCTGCCTCACCTCCCACACACAGGAGACTGGACTGGGTTACGGGATTAGGAGCACGGGGACCTGACCAAGATCGGGGACTGGTTCTCAATAGGTCAACTGCAAGAGTTCCAGGACTTAACCGCCGAGTTCGATGCCCCCCTATCAGTTCTTCCTGTATGGCCTAGTGGCGGCAGCCATTAGACAGGCCTAGGCTGCCTAGGCACTAGAACCCACTGCGCATTAGTGTCTGAAGACCATCTGCACTAAGACGGCCCAGACCCATGCGTTCACGCTGCTGTATTGTTCCCTGGTCTCTCAGACTAAACACAATCTCTCCCCCTTGCGGGATAGCTGGATCACTGACTTGGGTTGGGAATTCACAGATAGGGACTGGGTCAATGGGCTGTGTTACTCACTCCAGATGTCTAGTAATTCAATATTATTACTTGCACAGGGGGTACCTGACTCCTAAACAGCTTAATAGAATATTCCCTGGGTTCCAACCGGCGTGTCCCAGAGGCCGTGCGGATGATGCCAACTTTTTCCATATGTTGTGGGACTGCCTTACACTTACCCCATTCTAGGAGTTTGCAACAGCCGGTCTTAATGCTGCCACAAGCTGCACTCTCGATGGGACATGGGCTGTCTGCTTGCTGGGGTTGTTCCCCAAGCCCCGTGGCAGACTTATCATTTCCAAGTTTGTGGACCTTGCCTTTATTCCGGCATGCCCGCACATCGCTATGGCTTGGAGATTTCCCGTGGGGCCCTCTTTTGTGCAGGCAAGAGCTATCCAGGTGTGTGGAATGTGAGAGTGACATTAGGAAACTGGAAACACAAAAGGGACAATGCAGCCCAGGTCACATGCAGCCTTGGGACCCAATACTCCAGGACTGACCACTGATGGCAATGGACAGACGCCTACCTACCATACCAGACAAGGTCCTCTCTGACGAGAGCTGAGTTGTTCTTTCCCTTTTTAGGGGTCGCTTATCCCACAAACGCTGTACCCTCATGTAATGTTAAGCCTGCTTGGTTCCGGTACATGATGCCTCGGGCACCTCTGCCCCACGGTCCCCCAAACCTGTATTACTGGCTCCCCTGCTGAAGACGCCACTCACGCCCCAGTGACACCCCATCCCTTCTCTTTACCCTGCAGGTTTGCCTGTATGGCTGTTCTACCCAGCTTCACCCCCTTCCCTCTTGCAATGACTCCCTTGGATTGGTGGTACTCACTATTGTGACCCATTTGTGCAGCCAGAATGGATATCATAGCCTCTCTATACATAATACTTCTTAGTTCACAAACCATTCTGGCTGTTATATGTTCTACTTCACTATGGGTTTATCAGCTGCCCTGTGAGGTATGCAGATTGAGCTTGTGATTTATTACTTGTTGATGTGATTGATCCACATTCAAGGAAAATGTCAATAAAGTTTGTTACAAAAACGGGTTCAACTGGATTCTTAGAAGCTGAATAAAACAACCTTTAGAAAAGTCATCCTTGTGACTTTCATTTCGCCTTTACTTTTGATAGTTGATTTCTACAGCAGTCCTCATCCAATAGCTGAATTGTGCCCATGGACCAGTGTCAAATTGTATGTGCAGAGATGTGCTACTATTTATGAATTCAAATAGAGTACCCATGATGGCGGAGTAGGATTTAAAGAAAAAAAACTGTCCTTTGGGTTCTTCACATGCATCTGTGGCAAATGTTACATAATTTAATCATGTATAATTCTGTTTTTAAACTAAAATTCAGTAACATTGCACGTTATAGCATTTCAGAGTAAATTAATGTGTGAAGTAGTTTAAGAAACTTTCAAAAGATAGATTCAAATGATTTCTACATAAAGTGCAAGAACGAGACAGTAGCCAGAAACTCCACATATCATTACTTGTTTCCTGATTTCCCCCTGGTGTCATACAACCTGTAATCTAGCCTTTTTAGGTCGAGCTTTGATCGACCTGTTGTATCCTCCTCTATGGGCTCTGGAAAACCCACCAATTGCCATTGGTTTTTTTCTTCTGCCTATCCGAAATGCTGGCTTTCTATTGGTCCATTCCTCTCATCTGTCCCTCCTTTAGGTGCCTGTTTCAGATGAGGTGATTTCACTAAAGGATTGCTTTTGTTGCCCATCAGCAGCTTTCCCCTGCACAGCCCGCGATGGTCCCTCCTCCCCTCTGGGCATTGAAGCTCTGCAGGGCAACACCGACCAAGCAAGACCACTGTTTTGTTTTAAATGTTTACTTTCCGCTTTCGCTTGTCTGTGCTTGTCTATTTGGGCTATTAAGGTTGTTTCTCACCAGGTGTCCAATACGACTGTGTCAGGGACCCCCAGCGGGGAAGGTTAGAGTGAGCGAAAGGCTTAACCCAATAGTAAATGATAGACGCCTTGGGGTTCCTTTTTGATGCCTTTTATTTCAAAGAGCAAAGAAAATCAGGTTTGGTTTCCAGGAATCGCTCCTGTTCTTCACCAGTTCGGGGCAGGTCAGGCTTGTACGCAGGGATATCCACCGTTCTCCAGCCGGTCTTGGGCGTAGGGAAGCCAATGAAAGATACAACAGAAAACCCATGGGTCAGTGGAACGTATTCACGTGGCTTAGGCTCTGGGAAGGGAGTGTGAGGGACCACCGGAAACCGCCACCATGTGAAAACGAAGCACAGAATGGAACACGGTGTCCACCCTCAAAAGTTACCCATTCCCTCCCAGTGCTTTAGTGAACCCCCGTATGCGACGACGTACCTGCTCCAGCCACGCTCCTCCTGGAGTGTGGCGGGGCGATGCATGGGGTTGTTGGCCTCCTGGCGTTGTCCGCTTCTCTGGATCCTCTGGCGGGACTCCGGACTCTTCTTCGGCGTGCTGGTCTCTCCACGGTTTCCCCGACGCTGGCCTCTCTCTCCCGACTTCTCCGGTCTGTCTTCCCCGGTGCGCTGCTGCTGCCTCGTTTAAACTGGCGTCTTCCTCTGATAGGAAGGCAGGGGCCGACGTCACGCCGCTGGGCTCCTCCTTCCGCTTCGTCCAGGAGTAATTAAAGGGGCCATCCACGTCCTGTGTACGGAGCAGCAGGACATCAGAGTCATAACACGGGAGTGAGTCCTGTTCCCCGGGCTTTTCCTGACACACCCCTCCCCTAGGATTTCCCCGATCGGGGGAAAGAGGATACCGGGACAAAAAGTCAGCATTCCCCTGTTCCGACCCCTTACGATGACAGACCTCAAACTGAAAAGGCTGTAGGGTTAAAAACCACCGGAGCACCCGGTCGTTGCAGCCCTTGTTACGTTGGAGCCACGTCAAAGGGGCATGGTCGGTGTACAACAAAAAAGGCCTACCCTCAAGGTAATATCGTAATTTCTCTGTTCCCCACTTGACAGCTAGGCATTCCTTTTCAATCGTGGGGTAGACCCGTTCCCTCGGGAAAAGCTTCCTGCTTATATATAAGACCGGTCTTTCGAAGCCCTCATTGTCATGCTGGGACAGAACGGCACCTATACCCACCCCGGATGCGTCCGTTTGGAGGATGAATGGTCTCCTGAAATCGGGGCTCATCAACACAGGGGTGGTGGTCAGGGCAGTTTTCAGGGTGAGGAAGGCCTTCATCTTAGTGTCTGAGGGGGAACAGGGTTGTGAAGTGGTGGCTGATTTCTTCAATAGGTCGGTGAGGGGGGCAGCCATGTCCGAGAACTGAGAAATAAAACGCCTGTAACACTCTACCAGCCCTAAGAAAGCTCTTAGTTCCCGTTTAGTAGTGGGGAAGGGAGTGTCTTGTATGGCCTTCACTTTTTCTGTCTAGGGTTCTATCATTCCCTTTCCCAGCACATACCCCAGGTATTTTACCTTCTGAAAGGCTAATCTGGATTTTTTTGCATTGATATGCAAGTGAGCTGCTCTGAGCTCTGAGAAGATAGCACTAAGATGGGCCAGGTGTTCCTCCCACGACTTGCTATACACCATAATGTCGTCTAGGTAGGCCGAAGAGTAACGTGCATGATGTACTAAGAGTTTGTCCATCAACCTCTGGAAACTGGCTGGGGCCCCGTGTAAGCCGAAAGGCAGTACAGTGAATTGGTACAGGCCATCTGGTGTGGAGAAGGCCGTTTTTTCCTGATCGTCGGGGTTAAGGGGGATTTGTCAATAACCCTTAGTGAGGTCTATTGTAGAGATGTAACGGGCCTCACCTAGACGTTCTATTAATTCATCCACCCGGGGAAGGGGTACCCATCTTGTTTTGAGATGCGGTTCACTGCCCTGAAGTCTATACAAAACCGGATACTACCGTCCGGCTTTGGCACGAGTACAATTGGAGAACACCAATTACTATGGGATGGTACTATAACTCCAGACTCCAGCATCTTGGTTACTTCTTGCTGGAGGGCAACACGACGTGCTTCAGGGACCCTGTAGGGTTTTTGTTTTACGGTGACTCCTTCTTGGGTTGGAATGGAGTGCATGGTTAAATGCGTTCTCCCTGGGTGGTCTGAGAATATTTCTTTGAAAGAAAGAAGGAGGGCCTGCACCTCCTTCTTCTCATTCTCGTTTAGATCAGCGTTAATGACGGCGGCATTAACAGTATGTGACAGGGCTTCTGCTGTGGAGACTCTATGAGTGTTTTTAGGTGGAGGCCCTAGCCATTTCTTTAACAGGTTTATGTGGTACATTTGAGTCTTAGAGGGAGAAAGGCTCAGGATGTATGTAGTTTTGCCTATTTTCCTTAACACCTGAAAAGGACCTTGCCACTCTTTTTTAGCTTGTGAGAGGAAGAGGGAAGTAGGACAAGCGCCCAATGTCCTACGAATAATTCCCTCCAACGTTTTCCTTTATCATAAGAGTTTTTGTCTCTCCTGGGCTCTCTTTAGGGACTCATGGGCCAATGTTCTTAGTTTATGAAGACGATTTTTCAGTTGGTTAGCATAATCTAATAATGACTGTGCTTACCTAGCGCTGTCCTTTTCCCAGCTCTCCTTAGTGATCTCAAGCAGCGTACGGGGTTTCCGCCCAAAGAGGAGCTCAAAGGGTGAAGCACCAAGGCTGCTCTGTACTTGGCTTCTGAGCACGAAGAGAGCCAAGGGGAGGAGCTGGTCCCAGTTCATACCATCCCCAGTTAACAACTTTTTGAGAGCAAGTTTAAGATTGCCGTTGTTGCGTTCTACATGGCAGTCAGTCTGGGGGTGATACACAGATGTTTTTATGTGTTTTATGCTCCGCTGTCTGCAAACCTGCTTCATCAATCGAGAGACAAAAGGGATTCCCTGATCTGTGATAATTTCGCGGGGAAACCCCATCTGCGAGAAGACTTCTATGAGTCTCTGTGCTGTTGTGGTGGTTGCTGCCGACCGCAAGGGAAGGGCCTCAGGATATCTAGTAGAGTAGTCTACTATTACAAGAACATAGAGAAAACCCCGACTGGACTTGGGAAGGGGACCTATAAGGTCCATGCCTACGCGGTCAAAAGGCTTGCCAATAATAGGAAGGGGATGTAATGGAACCTTTGGAGGGGTATACGGGTTCCTCTTCTGACATATTGCGCACTCTTGACAGTATTTTTTTATCTGGGCGTGGACTCCGGGCCGAAGAAGTTTTGTAATATGGACTCTGTTGTTTTTTCTACACCACAATGTCCCGCCAGGAGGTGAGAATGTGCAAAAAAAAGGATCTGGTCCCTAAACCCCATAGGAACTAAGAGCTTCAGCTCTTCTTTCTCCTTGGCTACCCTATACAGAAGGCCATTTTTCTCGATGAAGCAAGGAAATGTTCTTTGTGAGGAATTAAGAGTCTCTTTAGCGCTCTGCCATGCATTGCTAAGGGTGCCGTCATTTATTTGGGCGGTTCGAAAGTGTGTGTCTAGGGCCCAAGGTTCGGATGTTAAGAGGCTATTATGGGGGCTTTGGGTTTTTGTACTCTTCTCTAGGTTCCCTAACAGGAGGTTAGCAAAACAGGGGTTGTCTATACCTATTATGAGAGGCTCAGGAAGGGAGGGTAGAACGCCTACTTCTGTAACGTTTTCTACGCCCTGCATGGTCCGGAGTCGTATTCTGGCAACCGGATAGTCTTTTATATCGCCGTGCACACACCTGATGCTAACACTTTTGCCCGGGATTACATGGGACAGGGGAATAAGCTCTTTCCTTACAACCAAATGCCTGCACCCAGAGTCTAACAGGGCTTTTACCGGGTGGTTGTTCATATACAAACTCACATAATAGACAGGACCCGTTTCCTGGGCGTACAGAATGGACCGGGGCACATAGCTAACGTCCATGGGTTCTTCCTCTGTTCTCTCCTTTTTCTTTCTGCAGAACTTGGCTATGTGCCCCCACTCCCCGCACTCGAAACACTGGGGTCCAGAGGAGGGAAAGGCCTCTGGTCTTCCTGGTCGTGATTTTAGGGGTTCAACAGGGGGCCTGTTAGGCTTTCGTTCAGACTTCCCGGTTTGGGTTGGTCTTTGATTCTTCTCAGGCGCTCTTAACGTGTTGCAAGCCTGTGCTCTGGCGTACGAGGTGGCCATTTCTACTGCATGCTCAAGCGTCAAACCAGCATGCTGGCGCAGCCACCTTTGTGTCCCAAAAGGCAACGCATCTAGGAACTGTTCCAGATAGATTTTGTCCATGATTTCTTCCCGGGTGGATTCTAGGGGTTTGAGCCAACGGTCTGCGGCGTCTTTTAACTTATAAAATAGTGTCTTTGGAGTATCTCCTGGCGCACCCCTTTCTTGCCTAAACTTAAGGCGGTGTGCCTCATCATCAACCCCCAAGCGATCCAAAATGAACTGCTTTACATGCCCGTAGGCCGCAGTTCCGTCCCTGTTGGCTATCTGGTAGGCTGCCTGGGCTCCGCTGGTGAGCAAAGGGGCTAGGTAAAACGGCCATCGGTCTGGGGGCCAAGCACTAGCCCTTGCAGCTCGTTCAAAGTTCAGGAAAAACAAAACTGGGTCGGCCCCGGGACATACTTTTGGAGAGGGATTACAGTTCCTGGTATTGAAGGTGCTCTCCCCTGGCCCAGAGCGAGTAGTAGTTGTGACTGACCTTCTGCCAGTTTAGTCATGTTTTCTGCCTGTCTGAATTGCGGACGTAAAAACAGCCCGATCCATCTCGGCTTTGCTGGCGTTTTTTTCCACAGCCCATTCCAACTTGGTTTGTCTTTCCCTCATCTGGGATATAACTTGCTCCATCTTGTCAGACGGAATATGCCCGCATTCTCCACCAAACTTTGTCAGGGACCCCCAGCGGGGAAGGTTAGAGTGAGCGAAGGCTTAACCCAATAGTAAATGATAGACGCCTTGGGGTTCCTTTTTTATGCCTTTTATTTCAAAGAGCAAAGAAAATCAGGTTTGGTTTCCAGGACTCGCTCCTGTTCTTCACCAGTTCGGGGCAGGTCAGGCTTGTACGCAGGGATATCCACCGTTCTCCAGCCGGTCTTGGGCGTAGGGAAGCCAATGAAAGAAACAACGGAAAAACCCTGGGTCAGTGGGACATATTCACGTGTCTCAGGCTCTGGGAAGGGAGTGTGAGGGACCACCGGAAACCGCCACCATGTGAAAACGAAGCACAGAACGGAACACGGTGTCCACCCTCAAAAGTTACCCATTCCCTCCCGGTGCTTTAGTGAACCCCGTATGCGACGACCTACCTGCTCCAGCCACGCTCCTCCTGGAGTGTGGCGGGGCGACGTGTGGGGTCGTTGGCCTCCTGGCGTTGTCCGCTTCTCTGGAACCTCTGGCAGGACTCTGGACTCTTCTTCGGCGTGCTGGTCTCTCCGCGGTTTCCCCGATGCTGGCCTCTCTCTCCCGACTTCTCCGGTCTGTCTTCCCCGGTGCGCTGCTGCTTCCTCGTTTAAACTGGCGTCTTCCTCTGATAGGAAGGCAGGGGCCGACGTCACGCCGCTGGGCTCCTCCTTCCGCTTCGTCCAGGAGAAATTAAAGGGGCCATCCACGTCCTGTGTACGGAGCAGCAGGACATCAGAGTCATAACACGGGAGTGAGTCCTGATCCCCGGCCTTTTCCTGACACTGTTACAAAAGATCTTGTTTATAAACATATACTTTCGTGCACGCAATGTATCTGTATACAGTGCCAGTAAAACATATAAATTATACACTTCAGTGTTCTTAATTTGCAAAGTTGAAAGAAATAAAAGCGAACTTGGCTGTGATATAAATAGCCACAAACAGTAGGGTGAATACATTTTTTAAGTGACCTGCGTTCCCTGTGCTTTTGTGCAAAATGAAAGGCTGCTTTTTTTTTTATTTATGTATTTACGTTTGTACCCCATTAAAGATCATCTGTCTTTGTGCGTGTTTCTTCAATACGAGGTTTGTTTCCTTGCTCTGTCTGTTAGCTTTATTTAGATGCACTATTTTAAGAAGTGTTTTTCTCGAGTCTCCCAGTAACAAACACAGCGTTATATTGAATTATCCTCAGTCATCTGAAAGGACAGAGACGTTGGTGCGAATAGTGTTAGTCCTTATTCAGCTGCGTCGTTATTTTGTGATTTTATTAAGGTTGTATTTTGTTATGTCTCCGATCCCGACTGTTACAACTTATCTTGGTTTTATAAATAGACATCTGTGCACACATTGGCTTTACCTACAGTGCCAGTATAACATATATTATATATTTCAGTGTTTTTATTTCGCTAAGTTGAAATAAATAAAAGCGAACTTGCCCATGAATTAAACGGACGCAAACAGTTAGGTGAATCCATTTACTACGTGCCAACAACATCCGGTCAGAACAACGATAGTGATCTTTAGAACTATGCTAATTCTCTCTTTACTGGAGCATAGCTGTCTCCTTTCTAAACCCAGCTACAAACTACTCAACCCTCACCCCCCACTCCCGACTCCTTGTCACTAAATTGCTGTTGTTTAGGGGGGGAAAAGTTGCTACAGATGGCTTCAAAGGTTAAGTGTGTGTACTTTTAATCCTTTTAGGCCCTTTTCAGCATGCATGCTCATTGTAATGCGCTTGCACCTTTTTTTTCAAAAGTAAGAAGGGTATGACAAGGAGTCTGGAGTGGCGGAAGAAGGTTGAATAGTTTCCAGTTGTGTTAGAAAGGTGAAAGCTACGAATATGAATATGAATATAAAGGCATTTATATAGCGCACAGCTACTCAGAAGAGTGTCCCGGCGCATCAAAAGGCCCCCTGGCATAGACGCTCTTTGAAAGTGCGGATTTGCATAGATGGAAAGAGCGCTATCACTGCTGCACCCTGTGTATATCTGTTTTGTTGGCAGTAAAGATTGCGTGAATTGCTCTAAATCACCTGATGTGAAGCTTCCCACTGAGGCTGGAACTTACTTCCCAAGCTGTCAAGTTATTTGTTGTAGATATGAGCCATAGTTGTTTTTAGGTCGAGCATCAGCACCCATGTGCTGTCTGCAAGACCTGATGTAATCACTCGCACTGAGTGTAATCCCGCCTGCTGCTTGCCATTGGCTCACTCCAGCGTCGCTCTCCTTCTCTGCCTCCTAACTCGCTTGAGCATCTGATAGCTCACTTCCCTTTGATGCTGAGGAGCACCGGTGAAGTACAGTTTCCCTACGCTTTAATTCTTTATCTTCGCTTGGAAGAACTCTTTTTGTTCTACCTCCTGCCACTGCTTGATCTGAACAGCTGCTCTTCGCTCCCTCTCGGGCTTCAGCTGCCCCTTCCTCCCTTCTGCTTGTTGGGCTCTTTTCTTCGTGGAGTCTGCATGGCACTGCTGATTACACTCCCCTTGTTTAGAAGGGACTTCTAGTCCGCGAGTTTCATTTTGCAAGCGTTTTTATTTCTTTTCAGTTTTTCTATAGCGCAAACTCAACCATAAGGTTTTGGAGTGCTTTACATGAGCACGATGTTGAGCCCATGCTGAGACTCAAATCGGGTTCCCCAGCTCCAAAGTCTGCAACTCTGGCCGTTGTGCCACATCCCCTACTGCGAGTTACTTATTCTATCTTGTTTCAGCGTTTGTTATGGGTGTTTCTCCGTGGACTTCCGGTGTTGTGCGGTGAATGTCTCCTTCTGATGTGACTTGGAGCCATGTAAGTGCCCTCTTTGCCCGGATACACCGGAACTTGAACTCCAACACACAACAAGGGCAATCAGTTTACAGAAATGGCACGCCCTTCTGTCTCCAGGGAAAGGCAGTGCTCTCTGTCATGGGCAGAAGGCTGTACGCAATCTGTCCCAGCTGCTCGTAGAAGACAGGATCTGTTGCGAAGCCCTCCCATATGTTTTGCAAAGAGCAGACCCTGAGTACGTTCACTTTGCACTATTTTTGCTCCTCGGGTAATGAGTGGTAAAAAGATTTGCTCTCACATTTAGACTGAGCCATACTTCCCTGTAACATGAAACCAGTAAGGCAACATAAACTTGCTCGAATATTTTTTTTTTCGTTTCTTTTGCATGTCTTTTCTCCGCACAGGGTAACATGCTGTCTGATAGCATTCTTTATTAAATGATTTTTGATTCTCGTAACTCACCATTGTAGGATTATGCAAATCGCTTTTGACTTCCATTGTCTTATTTATTGTGGTATGTAGTTCTAGTTTTAGCCGTGATGAATTGGTCGCTATGATTCTCGATGTTATTGATCTGTTGTGATCTGTATGACTAGACTGAGGCATGGTGAGCATTCTCTAGAGTTGTGATTTCCTGTAGCCTGTCCCTTTGTATCTTCCAAGTTTTTGTTCGAAGACTAGAGTACAAAATGAGCATTCAGACGAACAGAGCACAGGGTGCTTCTTGTTTGTCCTCTAGGTCCATTTATTCTTTGTTGTAGTGTCACAGAAAGGGGTATGGTTTGTAGGTTCTCGTTTCTGTTGTTCACCAGTGAGTGGCAGTGCAAAGCTTTTGGTTGTGCTATAGCACCTTTTCGTACATGTTCTAAACAAGTGACCCAGTTCAGACTTATATGTTTCAGGTTGTTTGCTAATGCCCTTGCAGTACAAATGGTCATTGAATTCTAGGTCATTACCGAAGTGCAAGACCGGACTGGGACAAAAAATAGGCCAGGCATCTCAATAAGCATGTTGTGATCTGTAACCTGCCATTACAGCCATGTTTGTTTCAATTACAACATAAACAGTTAAAGGTGAGGCAGGGCAAATACTTTTTACATCCTTAAATCAAGGAACAGACAATGTTAAAGAATAGGGGCTATCTGCTTAGATAGATCCAATAAAATAATTGCATCTAGGTTGACAAGCAAAGTACAGAGTGTCATTCCTTACGCCTTGTCTGAGCACGCGTAGAGATTTTGACGCACTCATAGAATGATGCAGTGAAATGTTATAAAATGCAATACAATAGTGTTGTGTAGTTCCTATAAGACCTATATAGGATCTTCTCGTTTAGACAACATACACTGCGGGACTGATGTCCAGACTGATTCCAGACACCCCCACAGGGTATGTTAGCCTGTGTACCAGCTAGCTCGCAATGCCACTATAACCTCCTCTTACCAAGGAGAGAACAGTTCTTGGCAACTATCGAACATGACAACCCTGATCCCTCAGGACCGTGGAAACAGTAACTTACTTTTCGCTCAGTCACTCGTGCTCACTCGTTCTCAGAGAGATACACAGAATAAACGGTTGGGGTATTTTTCAATAAGCATTTATTGAACAGACGTTATTCTTGCGTAAAATAAGTGTACTGAAATCACCAGTAGACAGTAGCATATATAAATGAGTAGCAGCACTAAGAAAGTAAACAGATGGTAGGTTTCTACCATTTTGCTAAAATCATAACTTCAGGCAAGTATATAAAATACATGGCAATAAAATGCGTATTCCTACTATGCACCCTAACAAGATCTACCTAAATGTACCTAGCATGTGAGTAGGTGTAAAGCCAAGAATCCCTCTAGGATAAAGCCAACCCCATTACCTGATGTGAGACTGCGGGACCCCGTTCTGGTCTCGAGCTGAACACCCCGCAAGGGATGTCAGACCACTGCGAGCTGGAGTATCTGCATGCAGGAACCTCAGCATCTTGCGTCAGCGTGTCGGCCGGGAAGTCTTGATCTCCTCTCCCTATCCCGGCAAGATGTGATGTTTATATACCCTAAGGTATCCCCAGGGGTTCTACCTTGCTGTGCCAGTGTCGGACTTAGGATGACGTCGAGAATGAACTTTATACACAGTTATTATGCAGGAGATGGTTGTCCTGGTGTGTTCCAAGAAACTAAGAATCCTCATGCATAATTTATGAGGCCAGTGTTCAGGGAAAACCCTACGTACTGTGTATAGTATTGTAACTAGGTAAAAGGTCAGTCCCTCAAATCCGTTATGTATGTCGTATAGGAGAGAATGTAGTTGAAGGGTTATGATGTTGCCTGGACCTATATCGGGGTACCTATATGAAATATAACAATAGGTCTCGCAATACTGAAAGTTTGAGCTATTGTCGTTGCAATTACTTATGCTACTGCTGGGATATTTGTTTAAACAAAAAAATAAAAAACATCATTTGCAACATCAATAGCTCTAACTTTCGCTAATGGGAGACCTATTGCATTGCAAATGCTTGTTTCTTACTGTTATTAGAAGTTACTGTAGAGATTGAATTACATGATGATTGTTGGCAACAGTAAAGGATCAAATGAAGGTTTGTGTCTCCTTCAAAAATAATTAAAATACATTCAAAAGACTACTAATGCAATATTTACGGTGGTATGCAAAGTTGTAGAAGATTTGTGCGACATACGATGTGCCAGGACACTATTGACTGAAATAGGGCCATAATGCTACAACTTCCTATGTGAACTTCATGTAATTCGCGTATATAAAATGACACAGTGTCACACATATTTAATAAGATTTCCCTCCTATAACAAATTAAAGGTGTATTCTATGCCTTTTGCTGGGTGTCAAGCTTGCCGTTTTCATAATGCAAGGTAATAGAGCAGCCTAACTGTGATTCCATTTAACAACAAAAGGTTCAAAAATGCACTTTTCTGTATGTGGGAAATGCTCCAAAGGTAAAATAAATTTTAATTTTCCGAGCTGGAAAGCTTTGTATGGCGGTTTGAAATGGTGTGAAGGCAGTAGCGGCCCGTGCAGGGCTTGCTGCCGGGCGGTGACGTGGGGCGGGGGATGGGCAGGGTGAGGGGTATTAAACACCGGAATACGGATGATTGCAGGTAAGTAGACAATTAAATCAGTAAAACAAATTTCGTTGCGCGCGCTGCATCGCATTTGGCGATGCAGCTCGCGCAACGAAATTCGTTTTACTGATTTAATTGTCTACTTACCTGCAATCATCCATATTCCGGTGTTTACTACCCCCCCACCCTGCCCCTCCCCCGCCCCACGTCACCGCCCGGCAGCACGCCCTGCACGGGCCGCTACTGTGTGAAGGCCTTTTTCACTGTTCTAACCTACACCACACCCTTTCCACAGAAATCCACTCTGCACCTCTCCACACATACTATACAACTTAACACTCTACTCCACTCAAAAACTATACTCCACTCAAATAATCTACTCCATTCAACACTACGCCCTTCCACTATACAATACTAATCTCCCTACATTACACAACACTACACACCATCCCACTCAACTCAACTCTACACCACTATACTACACACCACTCTATAACACTACACTCTACTCAACTTTATAAAACTTCACTCAATGCCCCTTTACACCAAAAGCTTTTAGCCATACTAAATAGCAACCACACTAATATACAACTAAACTAAAACATATTGGCAAAGTCATCGGCGAGACCTATTGGCTATTCCAATGCTTGTTTTAAAATGGTAAAACAGTTAAGCCTCATAGCGGTGTACAGGTAAGAAAAGGTCACACCTCCAAAACGACACTCCCACGTTCTTTCTTTTTTTGCAGAAGGCGTCTGCTTCCAGGTCGACCTATGATTCCTGCCTAGACTTGTCATCATCTGAACCTGTTCTAGCTTCAACAGCTGCGAAAATCAAGGGGCAAGCATCAGCTGTGCGTCTGGACTCATTGCGTGACTCAATCAGGCCCCTTCAAAAGAAAGCCGAGCAGGTGAGCCATCAGAAGGAAATCAATACCCACATAGTAATTCAAGCACCATAGACATTCAGATGTGCCTTTGCAAATATTCCCATTGCTGTATTGCCTACTCAATAAACACTTAGTGGGTACTGTATTAACCAGCTTGATGGATGCGTCTGACTGCAGTGTACTGTTATCATGCTCAGGGTTAAGGGTAGAAAGGAGACTGTGCAAGAAAATGGCGTTATTCGTCCTCTTTCTTGTATAAACAATGCAAGTTACTTCTTAAAAAGCACCCAAGAGCCACAACTAAAATGTAATACAAGCTTTGGTCTGTTAAAGACTGCGGGTCACCTTCAGATCCTTTTCTTGAATCTCGGTGTTCCTGGTTTTTACCTCTAATGGTTAGCTATTTGTTATCCTCCCTGCAGTAGTTTCAGTAACTATATTATTCCACAGCCTCCAGAAGTCCTAAAGCATATGAACGGCCTAGGAACGGAGACAGACTGAATGCACTTAGTTCTCCGTGTCCTCAGCTAGCTATGACCAATAGCACATTAGAAGCTGGTAAGCCATCTTCATTTTGAAGCTTACGTTCCTCATCATAGAAGCTCCCAGTCGAACTGCGTGCCAGCTTCAGAACTGCCTGCCTCACGCACAAAGCCCTACACACAGGAAAACCCGACTACCTGGCCGCCAAACTCAAGAGGGCTGGTCAGACTAGAAACCTCAGGAGCTCAAACACCCTACTTCTCATCCCTATAAAAACACGCAAACAAAAAAACGCTGCACGATCCTTCGCCGGAAATGCGCCCAAAATCTGGAACTCAATCCCAGCAGATATCAAAACTATCTCGTCCTTCACAAAATTCAAAAAACACCTAAAAGTCCTTTTCCTCAACTGCTCCCTCCCGAAGGGATAGCCGCCACCTCAACGCAAATCCCTACTCGCCGTTGCTCCCTGACACTGTATCACAAAGACCTACCTCCTACCTGCTCTCTGACCACCTCCTGTTCTCCCCCCCCCCCCCAGGGTTCATCCCAAGACAAAGTGCACTAATCGAGGTTATCTCAGGTCACACGTACTACCTCAATACTGCACAGCACACTTGGACTTCCCTATCTTATATGTATAACACTGCTTTCTGACCTCCTCATCTTCCTCCCCCCCCCCACCTTAAAGGTTCATCCCAAGACAAAGTGCACCAATCGAGGTTATCTCAGGACTCGCGTACTACCTCAATACTGCACAGCACACTTGGACCTCCGAACCTATATGTATAACACTGCTCTACTATATGACTCTTGCGAAAAACTGCTGTGGTTCAACCCAAGACAATGTGCACTAATCGAGGCTATCTCAGGCCTCACGTACTACCTCAATACTGCACAGCACACTTGGACTTCCGAACCAATACGTATAAGAAGATGACAGGCTCTATTATATGACTCTTGCGAAAAACTGCTGTAAAGCGCTCCAATACCCCCGGGTCTGGCCAGCGCTATATAAAACTCCTTAAATAAAAATAAAATAAATAAATAAAACAGTGGGTGTGTAGGCCCAGGCTTAAGCAGCCTGCCTGCCTTGTTATTGTCGACTGGCTGTATTACCCACTTCGTCACTCTTTGTGAGCAGTGCATGCAGAAAACTTTTCAAGTTTGGGTCAGTGTGCCATTTTGGCCAGTTGCCATTCGCTATCCCGTTGGTTGTCACGTTTTGAAAACTTCCAACCATCCCGTTAAAATTACATTTTTGATTTTTGTTTGTGTGTTAAAGAAAATATTTCATAATTTGTATATTTGTTTAACGTATACTTGTTTCTGTAGTTTTGGGTATTTTTGAATTTCACGCCACAGAACTGTATCAATGATGCGCTGGGCGATTGATGTCTTAACTGAATTATTCAGAACTTCATGGCTGATGCCTTATGTAATTGTACATTGGCATGGACATGAGTAACTTGTTTCCCCCTCGTACTTGAACTGCCCATGTCCAAACATTACCCGTGAACTCAGTCTTCCTGTACCACCCTTCCACACTCAGTGCATACCAAAATCGACATTATAAGTAATTCAACAGTGGTAGAGTCATGAATGCTCTTGCAGCTGTACATACACTGACAGGGGCCCTCCAGATTCCTGTGCCCTAACTCGGCCACCTATCCCCCATACTCCACACCTCTAAACATCTCAAAAGCAACATTGCAACCATAGCAGACCACCTGTTCCCTTTTATTCTTGCATAGCCATCCAGTGTCAGTACAGCCCCATCCAAGCTGGATCATCAAATTATGTCTCAATGTGGTTTGCATAAAACTACACCTTTAAATATTGCTCATGTGTACACAGAAGAGGACATGCATGTGTAAAGTAGAGCAGAGCATTGAAAATTAGCTATTGATTGGCGGAAGAGGACTGGATAAGCGAATTCAGTAGGATACCAAATATTGCACTGGCTGCAACAGCCAGACCCTGTATCTGGATAATGCTCCACACACAGCACCTGTTAGACCCACCATCCTTAGGGTGGTCTTCCCCCAAACCTTTTGCCTGCTTACCTCCTCTTTTTGCTGTATCTTTTTGTTGGTCTTAGAACTCTACGTACTTTACCACTGCTAACCAGTGCTAAAGTGCATGCGCTTCTCCTCTAAACATGGTGACATTTGGTGTATACCTGATTGACATATTTAATTTACTTGTAAATACCTTGTAAAGTGGTATACCATATACTCAGGGCCTGTAAGTTAAATGCTACTAGTAGGCTGCAGCACTGATTGTGCCACTCACAGAAGTAGCCTTTCAAACCTGTCTCAGGCCTGCCACTGCAGTGCCTATGTGTGCAGTTTACTGCCATCTCGACTTGGCATTTAAAACTACTTGCCAAGCCTTCAACTCCTCTTTTATTATCAATAAGTCACCCCTAAGGAAGTCCCTAAGTACCTCTAAGGGCAAGGTGCTATGTAAGTAAAAGGTAGGACATGTACCTTTTATGTTTTGCATGTTCTGATAGTGACAAACAGTCCATTTAGTTTTTCACTGTTGTGAGGCCTACTCCTCTCATAGATTAGCATTGGGAATTCCTTAATACTCTTTTAAGCTGTAATTCCTGATCAGAGAGGAGTAGCTTTTTTATATTTCATATGTTCAGAATGTTAATGATAAATCCTACTTTTAGGTCGTGCTGGACCAGGGCAGAGTCAAAGTGGGGTGGGTGACAGCTACACTTTGTGCATTCCCTCTAGACAGCCACAACACAGTGAGGATAGGTGTGTCTGAGTGCCCATCTACATACATTTGCATTCTGATGGCCTTGCTGGGGCAGGATGGAAGTGAGAGACTAACACTTCACTTCAATAGGCTGTGTCCTGTCCCTACACAAAGGACTGATTACCTCCCACAGATTGCCTGGCAGTCAGGACTGGGTTGAAAGGGATACTTCTGCACTTCAGAGAGCTGCTTTGAAGTCACTCACACATCAAAGGCACTTTTGGGTATAAGTAGAGGGTCTCTGATCCCATAAAATAAGACAGTACTGGACTTGTAACTGAAGCTCTGCCAGAAGAATGGCTGTGCTGCTTAAAGGACTCAACTGGACCGCTGATCTGGAAGGCCTGCTTTTCTGTTTGTTGCCCTGCTGCTTGCTACTCTGACTGCTGAAGGACAGCTGGACTCTGCCTTCATTCCAAGTGCTCTCCAAGAACTTGTTGGCTTCCCTCCTGTTGCTTGAGACTCAGGGATATCAAAGTCCCTATCGCTGCTCCTGTGCTTGGCTCACTGGAAGTGGCCCAGATACTTACAACATGGATTTCAATGCATCTCCTGTCTGCGTGTAGCAGAACTGGTGCATCGACGTGTTTGCTGGACTAGAATCGGCGCATCGCCTTGGAACCAGTTCTTTGGCTTCAGAGATCGACGCATCGGACAGCTTATCACCGCTGCTGCAGCTTGGTCGGATCAACGCATCCCCTCGACTGCGTGGCAGAATCTGGCGCATCATTCGACGCCTCTTGACTCCGGCACCCGTCTTCAGAACTGACGCATCGCCTTCACTGCATGGAGAAGATCGATGCATCCTGCACCTGCAGGCCTTGACATCAACGCATTTCGCTGTTTGCGACCAGGGAAGAAACTTTGTTCACCACGGCATGTGTGGATCCTGTAGCCAGCTGTTGCTCCATCGCGGTCGGCCCGAACTTTGATTTTGTGACCTAAAGTAACCTTTTTAGCGCTACTTGCTTCTTAGCGCTTTACTGCGTTTATTCATTTAAAATTCAATATCTCAACTTCTATACATTGGATTTTTGTCGTTTGGGTCTTGTTTTGTTCAGAATATAACAATCTATTTTTTTTAAATGGCGTGGATTCTTTTTGTGGTGTATTCATTGTGTTACTGTGTGTGTGTTGCACAAATACTTTACACATTGCCTCTTGAGATAATCCTGCCAAGCTACCAGAGGGTGGACACAGGTTATCTTTTAGTGTGTATCTAGCTTACTTTGACAAGAGTGGTGATTCCTGCCCGGCCTGGGTGCATACCTCAGCCAACCAGGAATCCCATTTCTAACATTGGTGATCAGAGGTGAGGCTAGGATTTGTGTTTGTGCAATATCATATAGTAACAGCTCATTGCCACCGCTGCAGCTTGGTGAGTTCGACGCATTCCCTCGACTGCATCGCAGAACCCAGCGCATCTCTTGACACCTCTTGAATCCGGCACCCGTTCTTCAGAACTGGCGCATCGCCTTCACTCCGTGGAGAAGATCAACGCATCCTGCGGGCCTCGACATCGAGGCATCTCGCTGTTTGCGACCAGGGAATGGCTTACCACTCCACCTCAGAGTCAGTAATTTTTAAATGACTTGCGACCGGATTTTGGTTGCAAAACATTGATGCATTACATACCGATTTGGGAGGGACATCCACAGCACGCGCCTTCCAAATACCGAACCGATATGAAGTTGCAAACACAGTTTAGCAATCGACAAACTTTTACTGATTCCTAAAATAGGTTTCATACATGGTAAAAACTTTTTTGCCATTGCATACCACGATTCTGACTATTTTTGACTGTAACAATGCTTACTACATATGGCCCATCGTTTTTTTCCCATCCATTTCAAGACCACCTACATCCGCATGTATGTGTGGCAGGCACCTTTAAATTCTTTTTATTTTAAGACATCTCATTTAATGATCACAGTGGGTGCAAGCCTCTGCTATGGCAATCTTTGGATGAGGTATCCAATAATATAACAAAGTACATATAAAATCTTCTATTTTCTTATACTTTTAGAAATTCCAGTCATTTGCGGTGGTAATCTAGGAGACCAAAAATAAGCAGGGGCAAACCCAATAGGTTTCACAGATGAGCCACAGCTGTGCCATGAGCCACGCATCTCGTGTTAAGGTAATGGTTTATAGGTCCAGCCTATGCATTACTGCAAGGATGGAGATTGTCACATAAATCAGCAGAGTAGTGAAGCTGGACGTGTTCTCTCTCCATGTTGCGGTGGTCAGTATGACGGTTTTTCTTCAGCTGACAATGACACTGGGCAGACTGGTTTGCTGCAGCCAATCCAAGTTCTTGTAAGTTGTAATGCAGCTTCTTTAACATAGCCCACAATGACGTAGTCTCCTGGAAATGTCTTCAGCACAGACGCAGGGGCATATTGCTGTTATACGCTATGCCCATCCACCACAGAACTTAAACCTCCAATGAAAGTATGCTTAGCAATCCACTGATCGACCTTGTTTGCCATTGATCTCAGTGCTGCACAGCACTTGGTGTCTGAGTCGCTGGTCTGCTGACATTGCCAGAACCACACACTCAAGGTTCTCTAAGGTCCTATTGCAAGTGGAGAAGGGGCTGAATCAGAGAGGTGCCTGATGCTCTGTTGATCAGATGGGCGAGCTCCTGACGTAGAAACATACACAGTCTTGCTCCTGGTAAAAGCCATGCTGCTACCCTACAAGGCCAAGGTGTATTCTGTTGCAGTTCTGACTGTAGAGATGAATATTCGCCACGTGGCGGTCTGGGCTGACTTAAGTGCTGCCAGCACTTATGTAAACCCTTCATTGTCACTCCTGATAACTTGTCATCATACCTTCAGCCTATGAAAGATTGCAGAAACAGCTACACAGCTACAGGCCGGTTTTAAGAGAAACATTGGGAACATGCATTACTACTCAAACCCCACAAACACAATGTGCATACTTAGATGTTAGGGTTTAAAAGCACATTAAATCTTTATAAAAAATTAGGCTCTGGCAAAAAAAGCATCTGCGACATAGGGTTATTTTTAAAAACTGTTTAGCAGGTGCTGCAATCCCCGCAAATTGCTTTTTGGTCTTAAAGTGTAGTAATATATACTTAGGCCTGATTAGGAGAGGGTCCTTGTTTTCTGACCGTCTGATTAAACCCTGTTTGCGCAGGGGTCGGAATTATGAGTTTGATTGTATTTAACGCATCCGATAATCATCAGATGCGTTAAATACCTCAACCTCTGTTAAATTCCATATGGTTAAATCTGCTGAAAGTTAACAGAGGAAAAACATACAGTATTTACTATATCATGCCGATTTTGGTGCGTTAAATACCAACATCTGCATGTTATTCCCCAGAAACTCCTAATAGGTGCTATTTATTACACCCGGGAGATAAAGTACCCCCTGGTATTTTTATTTATCAGGTGCGATAAATAGCACATATACTCTTAATCGGGGCCTATGTAGGGTGAGTGGAGTGTGATACAGTTTCAGCTAGTTTCAACAAGTATATGGGCTGTTATAGCCAACAGCCCATATTAAGAAATAAAACTACAAGTCCCAGAAAGCATTATGCTGTTGGGGAAAAAAAAACACTACTAGCTGAAGATCTCACATGATGATTGGGACAGGGCTATTTTTGGCAGCTGTGCATGAGAGCAGCTCACCACCGCCCTGACTTACCATGACAAAAAGCAGCACGAGTTTCAACTCCTTGTTCTGGTACTAAGACCTCAATGGAATATTAACTTTAATGTTTGTAAGTCCGAATCACTTGTGAAATCCCCATGTCTGAGGAATTGCATTCAATTAGAATCCCTATTTATAATACAGTGTATATAAGGCGAGTGATGCATTGGTGATCAGATGGCCATTTCTACAAAGCTTGTGTTCGGTGTGTGTGCATGACATAACTGCTTCGGTCTACTCGATGTAGTGTCACACCTTAGGCAAAGAAATGTCACATACAAGTACACTGAAAACACAGAAATGTCACACATAAGCAGTCTGAAAAAGTGGCAGCTATGGAGCCAAATTGGCTTGACCAGTGTTTTTGTTGTTGATTAGGCACACCTACTTGAGTGTGTGAAGTGGCACAAATTGGGGGCCTATGCATGATTAGCAATCAGACCCGATCATTGTATCTAGGTTAGATTTAATTTCCTGATAGTGTCTGCTAATGTCTTTTTAAATATATTTGCAGAGTGACACCACACGTTTGCACTTCTGGCCAACATCGGATATTCAAATCCGGGAAGAACCACCCGACAGTACTATTTCATCAGGTTTGTAAAAGTTATGCAATTTTGAATTTAAATGTTATTTAAAAAGAAACGCCAAATAATGGTATTGCTTATTTTAGGTTCAGCCAGTGCTGAGGAAGAACTTGCAGTCAGAGTTGCTTTGAATGGATTGCTGTTCCACATGTATGCTGATAAAAACGAATGGGAAACTGGGCTAAATGTGTTAGATGAAGCCATTCAAATTCTGCCCAAGTCTAAACAGAAACTGTAAGTGGGTATATTTAATTGCAACACATGTATTTGCTGCGTAGCATACTTTGACATTATGTTGAGAATTGTAACGCTATTTTATTGTCTTTTATAAGTTTGTTATCGATCACTAAAACACAATTTTTACGTTTACTGATTGGAATCACCAGAGAAATGGCAGTAAACATTTATAATATCTCCATCATATGATAGTGCTGTTCATGTAGTGCTGCAAGCTCAAATTTTATTAGCGCCCATAGAGGTGATATAACTACATACGAGCTGCCTCTTTTCATAGTCTTTAAAATAATGCTCTCTCAAATGGCAGTTTGATTCTTTGCTGGAAGCCAGTTTAGTTCTAAAAAGAGGACATTTCTGTAGATAAAGAATTGTGTCTAATGTATGAACTCTTTTCTTCCAGATTGATGTTCAAACACAGAGTTTTAGTTAATGCAAGACTTGGTTGTAATTTTTTGATGGACATTCAAAAATTTAAAGACGAAAGTGAAGAGAGTGTATCACACACTTGGCACCGGCTGGCACTTGCGGATAAGGACACCGTGGAACAATTATCTTGCTATCAACATGCAATTGAAGCCTTGCAGGTCTGTATGAGTCTTTTTGGAAATTTCCTTGCTAATGATTGCTTGGCGATACTGTATGGAAACTCAGGACGTCAGATTTTAGAAATAACGTGAGGTTCTTACATTTTTAACCAGCGTTTAGTACTTTTGTTCACCAGCATTGGATCTTTCTTATATTCACACACCTGAATCATTCCCGTTTGTCAGGTTAAGGGCACTTGATGACGTGTAGTTTGTGTATTTTGAGAGCTGGCATGTAGTGCTTCTGGTGTTGCAGGAAGTGTGGAGCAGGTTGAAACCACATGACTTAAGGCTGCATCTCTAACACACGAAACCCGGAACCCTGGGGCTCCATCTTTTTTATTGACTCTGCTCACGTCATATGACCTAAACCATTGGTGTAGACCCTGCGGAATAACCTGGTACCCCGCCCATTCACAGTGGTATAACCCCTGTGTGGGTCATTGGGTCATCCCAAAACACTACAATTCTCCCAACATATAAAACTTTCAAAACAAATGAACTAACCTTAGTTCAAAAATGTCTTGGCCCCACCTTACTGTTCAGAATCACAAGAGGGGTCTAAATGAGCTTTTACGTTGTATCTATCACCTCGAGAAAGTTCTACAGGAGGGTCAAACCGGGCCACACAAATAGCGAAGTCCACCTCAGGATTCAATGCTGTTTTTGCCCTCGTCTCACTCTGTTACATCAATGACACTCCAGGGACCAGGCTGCAACTTCCATTGTGCAAGATGGCTCCAGAAGGAACTCACAAGCAGCAATCCTCATAGCACATGAATTGTTAACTGGAGAAGAGTGGCCATCTGTCTTTAAACTCCTTGAAGACTGCAATATTTCTTGTGATTTCCTCTCCGCCTCAACGAGCTGTCTCCATCTCCATCATGCTGTGCCTGTGCACTACTCACGAAAGACTTAAACAGGTTTGAAAACTTCCTGCCTGAGTGACTTTCACGCACCAGCACCCATCTCCCACATTCAGGTGTGTAGCTTTGGCCGACTCCACTTGCTAGCATTATAGTTTCTCTTTTGGTGTTTTAGCACCTGCTCTGCATCCATAGGGGCTGGGTCCAGCTTGGGTGCTGAGGAATGATAACCACGACAACTTAGCCCATGGTTACATGAGGTGCCTGCTGGTACTCCTAGACAAAATATTATATAGCCCATTTCAGATGCTGGTGATTGTCATGAGCAAAATAGATGACTTAAGTGGTGGTGTGGTTGAAACGCTCAACCTCACCAATGGATTGCGGCCACCTGGGGGTTATTTTCTGGTGAGCAATGTTCAGTGATTTAAGATAGTCTAATACCTTCTGCCCCTGAAACTGGGAGTTCATTATCAGTCCTGTGTTTCCAGCAAAAACCTGTGGATGGCTGTCACTTTTTCCAGCTTAGATATCATTTTGCTGGCTAATGTACTTGACACTTTCTCCACTTCTGGGTATTCGGAGTAGCCATCCACCATGACCAGCATGTACTGGCTTTTGGGAGTCTGCAAAAGTCTGCACTGGCTTGAAATCACATGGCACTGGGGTTTTCTTCTGTGATAACTGGAGCTGGAACATCAGGGTTTGCTGCAGCCTGGCAAATCTGGGAAAACAGGCTTTATTACTGATTCAGCTCTTTGTTATTACCGTTCCCTTGTGCCTCCCCCTCCCATAAATTAGATGAATCTGCATATTTAAGGCTCCTCTGTATTTCCAACCGGTGACCCCAGAGAAGACCGCCCTCTGTGGTAATAACTAACTTGCCTCAGATGTTGTAGAGAGAATATGGCTCTTGCTGGGCTTCCTGAATTCTGTGTGAGATGTGGGTCTTCAGGGCTGCCCAATTTCCAGTCCAAACAACTGTTAGAGCCATTTACAGGTAGTTGTCCATCTCTGTGTCTTCCAGAATCTTGGCCAGAGATATAGGCAATGGGCAAGACCTGTTGACCACATCCCTAACATATTCTTCTCTTTCTCGTGCTGCTTTTTCTTCCTCCGATGTGGGTGACCGGAGTTGCCGGGATAAGTAGTCTGTGGGGTTCTGGGAGCCATGCTTGTACTCAACTTTAAATGAATACTCTTGTTGCTGAAGCAACCTTTTAATTTTTCTATGGAAGTGGCTTCAATGACTACCTTTGGAACAGCGGGAACACAGGTCTATGATCCATGTGCATTACGAACGAATGTCCGTACAAATACAAATGGTAGTGCTAGCACCCCCAATGTATTATTATAGCTTTCCTCTATATTTGTGAGTATCTTTGCTCCATAGGAGTAAGTCCTATAATGGTGTATGTAACCAGGGCCCCCTCCCCACATGGGATGTTTTTTGTGAGAGAGCACTGTCCCTAGACCAGAGGGGCTAGCATCCATGTAGAGCTCAGTTTCCTTAGCTGAATCGAAGTACACCCAAGTTGTGTCAGCCAAGAGCACCTCCTTGGTGTTCTGGAAAGCCGCACCTGGAGCTTCGTCCCAGATTCACGGAGTGGACACTTTCATGAGCTTTGTGGTATGGGGGCAGTGAATGATGTCAGGCCCTTTATAAAATGTCCACAATAGCTGGCCCTCCCTAGGAAGCTCGCCATCTCAGGAGCAGAGCTTGAGAGAGGGGCCAGCTTGATGTCAGATATCTTGGTAGGGTCTAGGACCACACCCCCTTGCTGAGAAGCAGTGCCCAAAAAAAGCTGATTTGTGGCTGTAACCACACACACTTGTCCATGTGTAATGTGAGGTCAATGCATGAGCGGTCGCTGGAAGAACACAATGTTCTTCCAGCAACTGTGCATACACTAAAAAGTCATCACTTGCTTTGACGACCCCCTCCTTCCCAACACCACCTACTGGAAAATGTTATGGAATACTTCCAACACACTTGATATCCCAAAGTTCTGATGTTTTTTTGTGGCCAGGTGCGTTGAGAAAGTTTAATACCGGGACGTAGATTCGAACATGATCTGGGGAATACCTAAACCAAAGATCAATTTTTCAAAACCAGCACACTCCACACATTTCACCTACAATGTCATCGACTGTGGGGATAAGGTGTCTTTACCACTTAATTATGATGTTTCGGAGGTGCATGCCTCACACAGTCTACTTGATCAGGCTGCTTGAATTTACAGGTCACAATGATTGGTGACACCAACGGGGTAGGTCCCTCCATCTTTTCAATAAAGATAGCCTCCTCAGCCTCTGCCTTTTGCCACAGGTGGAATGCTCTCAGTCAGTGCCACATAGCGATGGGCTGCACTTAACGTTCCTTTTATGCACACTATTTCTTGGAAGCCCTGGAATTCTTCAAGAAGACAGTCTTTGTCAGTAGTATGCACTTTGAATTCAAATTGTACCAACTGAAGCTTTTCTACCATCTGGCAGCTAAGCAACTTGCCCACCCCTCCTTGGTTATGTGATGTAATGTTACTGTAATTTGTATAGCGCCCATAACACCAGATGGTTTCTTGGCGCTAAGTTAACTAACAGAGCGACAGCTCAGAGTATTAATTATAGGCTTGCTTGAAGAGCCATGTTTTAAACAACTGTCTGAATTTCCCATAGTTGGGGGTGGTCTTAATTTCCTGGGGCAGGGAATACCAGTTGCGGCGGGCAATGACTGAGAATCGGATACACCTTGCTTAATCTTATTGAATTGAGGAATTAATAGTTAATGTAAATGGTTAGATCTGAGATTTTTATTGGGGGTGTACTTATGGATACAGGATTTTATAAAAGCTGTACTTTTTATATGAAGGGGATGGAATACAATGCAAAATGTTTTGAAAGTGGGTCTCTGGGCGACTGGGAGCCAGTGGAGATCACTTGAGAAATGTAGCAATGTCTAGGTAGTTGGTAGATCAGCCGTGCAGCCTGGTTTTGAACCAACTGTACAAAATACAAGCGGGACCCCGAGAAAAATGATAACGGCAGGGACTCTCGGGATAAGACTAGAAAACAAAACAACTCCACAGGGAGAAAGGTGTCACCTGCCTAAGAATAATAAAAGGACGTGGAGTGTCTCTGGATAATATAGTCGGTATGAAGTGTCCAGGGGAGAAGCGCTACCTAGATGGATAGCCTGTCAACTATAGACAATTACAAGTCTAAACATCAACACATACCACTTAATGAAATATATTTTTTTATTTTTTTTATTTTTTTATTTAAATAATTATTTAGAGACATAAAGAAAGATGATTTTGTCACTTTTTGTAGGAAATCAAATCAACAACAATACATTGACATAAATATATACAGATAATGCCAAAAGATAGTTCAAAGATAAACACACAATCTACCCACCATACTCCCAACATAAAACAATACAATAAAAGTAACACCTTAACAGATACATTCTGCATCAACAGTCACTCCCATACATTCTGCATACTCACAAACAATTAAAAGTCAAATGTAAATTACTCCTCAGAAACCAGAAGCATTGGTCAAGTAGTGGGGAAACATTCACAAGGTGAAAAGAATGATGCCACTAAATGGTTTCTGTCCTTCACGGTGCCGACGCGCGTTTCGGTGCTTGGCTGAATACAGCTTTCACCTTTCTCAGGGCACAGGAGAAATAAAGAGTCAAAGCAACGAAGTAAGATGTGGGGTAGGGGGAAAGAATGAATACAAATATGGATCCGGCTGCCAAATGCGCAGTCGCTGCCCCTTCTTGATAGAGGTACTCCGAAGGTGGAGGTAGTGTACTGCTTACAAGAAAACAGTATTCAGAGGGGTTAAGAAAATCCCTCCTAGATGGATGTTAACTCCTCAAATAAATCTGGCAAAATATGTAGAATAAAGTGCCGCAAATGCACATACAACTCCTGATAGGTGGTTACCATTCACCAAACTGAATAGGTCGTCCAGTAGCCAGACGGAGCACGATTTGCTTCTGGCGTCTTTGTTTAAGGGTCCGACATTTGTCAATGTAGGTCACGGGAAAGCTCGTTGACCCGGTAAACCTGTGGCAGGCATTTTAAAGGTTCGTAGTGTGGGAGTTGTATTATGGCGGCTTCAGGAAGTGGACGTGGCTTGTATGTATGAACATCCAGTCCCATTTAAAGTGAACATGGGAGTTGTAGTGTAATTTTTTTTTTATATTTCATTAAGTGGTATGTGTTGATGTTTAGACTTGTAATTGTCTATAGTTGACAGGCTATCCATCTAGGTAGCGCTTCTCCCCTGGACACTTCATACCGACTATATTATCCAGAGACGCTTCACGTCCTTTTATTATTCTTAGGCAGGTGACACCTTTCTCCCTGTGGAGTTGTTTTGTTTTCTAGTTTTGAACCAACTGTAGCCAACGAGTGAGGTAGTTGGGAAGGCCCAGATAGAGAGAATTGGCATAGTCTATTCTTGACATGACCAGGGCAATTATGACTTGAATCAGTGCATCTACAGCAAGATGCGGTTTCAGGGAGAGTTCCTCGTCAATGAAGACTTTGAGGCTTTATACTGACTTTTTAGGAGGGGTGTTACCCTTCGCAGTGGGCCAAAAGGAAGGACTTGAAAGGATAAGGTTGTTTTTGGTGCTAACTATCTCTGTTTTATCAGAGTTTAGTTTCAGATGATTGCTGTTCAACCAATCCTGAATGAACAATAGTGTGTCTTGAAAATGCTTCTTAGATTCAGGGATATCGTAAATTGTGAAGAGAAGTTGCATATCATTAGCATAATTAAATATTTTGACCTTCATATTTTTAAGAGAGTGCACCAGAGGGTGAATGTATAGGTTGGAGACGTGTGGAGAGTGAATAGACCCTTGTGGCATCCCACAGTTCAGTTGTACTTTGGGAGAATTGAAGGCGGGAGTCAAACCGATTGAGATCTGTCTTTTAAAAAAGAGATGATCCAGTTGATTGCAGAGTCCTGTAGCCCTACTGCCCTGACACGGTCCATCAGGAGATTTTGGTTGACCGTGTCAAAGGCTGCTGAGAGATCAAGGAGGACGAGGGCTTGGGTAATGCCTCTCTCCACCTCCTCCCGCATGTCATCCATGACCAAAAGGATGACTGCTTATGTGGAGTGGGCTGGGCAGAAGCCCACTTCGCAGGGGTCAAGGAAGTCTGAGTCCTCAAGAAAGAAGCAGAGATTACGAGTTACATGGGCCTCTAGTATTTTAGCCAGGTAGGGAAGTAGGGAAATTAGGCAATAGTTTTTTTAATTGAGAGGGTCCTCTTTTGTTAGGGTGCTACAATTGCCTCTTTAAAGGAACTAGGAACATTTCCTTGGTTAAGGGACAGATTGAAGAAGGATAACGCTGGGTCAGGAAATACTATGAATGCAGTTTTTAATATGTTCAGGGGGCAGATATTTGGGGAGCCCGATTTAATCTTTATCTGTTGGTCCATTAGGCCCTCATTACTGATTTCGGCGAATGACGAGAGCACATGCATTCTTGTCTCCAGATGACATAGTATTGTGCAGAGAACTGAAGGGATGCTCTTTTTGATAGTCTTAATTTTATCAATAAAAAAAGAGTTAATAGAATCACAAAGAGCTTTAGAGGGTGTGATGGGTATCGGGATCCTATCAGGATTTGAGAGTTCTGTGACGATTTTGAATATCTCTTTCGACTTGTTGGTGAAGTCCAGAATTTTGTTAGTATAGAAGGTAGCTTTGGCTTGCCTAATCAGCAGCTCATACTATTCAAGTTGTCTTACATAGATTTCCTTGAGGTCAGGTGAGTATTTATTCCGCCATATGCGTTCACAACGCTGAGGTTCCAATTTGGCTGCTTTCAACATTTCTGAAAAAAATTTAGTGGTGTCATGTTGTCTCATCTGTTTAGTTTTACAGAGGGGAGCATGTGGTTTGCTGGCCTGGACCAGCCATTCCGTGACCGTTTCCTTGTAACAGTTTATATCTTCCTTAGGTGCTGGAAGGGTTTTTTCCAAGGATTTGCAAAATGACTGCAGGTCAGCTCAGGACCAATTCCTGGGTAAAGTGCCAGAGCAAGAGGGAGGTTTATAGGAGTTAAGGTCTGATAGAGAAAATGTAATCAGAAGATGATCAGGCCATACACAGAGGGCAATTGTCAGATTTTTCGTGGGGAAGTTAGTGGTCCAGACTCGGTCCAGGGTGTAGCCTTTGATATGCGTGGGCTGATAATACCTGCTGTTTTAAGTTTAGGCTGTTGAGGATGTCGGTAAGGACAGCCACCTGCTGCCCACCCTTTTCCTCATTTGCCCAATAATTAAGATCACCTATTAGCAGTATATTTACTTGATCAATGATCAAGAGAGAGGTTGACTCCGCTAAGAGTTGTGAGAGGTTTTGTATTTAACTTGGTGGTCTGTGCAAAAGAACAAAGGTCAGAGAGGAAGTGGGGGAATCAAGTTTGATCACAAGATTTTCAACTGACGGGAGGTTTAATGAAGTTAGTTTAGTGAATTTTTTTTGTTTCCTAATTACTGCCGCTATGGCGCCGCCCATTTTCTCTGCTGCCCTATTTGTTTGAAAATATAGTTGTCGGTTAGAAGGGCGGATGACATGTCTGGGGAAGATTTGTCCGTGAGCCATGTTTTGGTTAGTAGCAGCATATCTGGTGCTTCAATATCCAATAAATGTAATATTTCTGTCTGGTGTTTGACCAAAGACCATGTGTTAAGTTAAATCATTGTACGTTGGGCGGAGTTCAGCTAATAGTGGCGTTGGAACTATTGAGTCTGGGGGTTGATGAGGATTCAGATAAACAACTAGTCATTGGAGTGGGGGTACAGGTGTTTAACAGACCTAATTTGTGTAGTTTCACAGTAAGGGGAGGGGCTATATTTAGGCTTACCATCTCAAGACATCGGAACTGTTATTCGGAGTGAGTATTTGGGCATAATGACTGGCCCCTGACTTGCCTTTGGTGCGCTGACGGCACGTCCGCTCTGCGTCCGCGCCATGCTTCTCATTAAGTGGTTGTGGAGCTTAACTCACTCCATTCTCTTTTGTTCTGAGTTTGCCGCTGATTGGTTCCCCGCTGACCAACTCTGTACAATTCAGGTGAGAGCTTTTCAGTTTAAAACATTTAGAAAACAGTATTTTGAGCAAAGTGCACAAAATGACTAGGAAGGGGCCGCTATGCAAGAGCTACCAGCACGCCCATGCTGTTCATTAAGTTGGCATGGAGCTTAACTCACTCTGTTCACCTTTGCTCTAAGGTTGCCGCTGATTGGTTCCCCTGCTGACCAATCGTATCCCAGTTATAGCGCAAACACAGTACAATTCAAGTAAGAGCTCTACAAGAGCTTTTCATTTTAAAACATTTAAAAAACAGTATTTTGAGTAAAGTACAAAGTGCAGAACATGCCTAGGAAAGTGCCGCTATGTGAGAGTTGGATGACAGACACTTTGGCAGTAGTGGAAACCTTGCCATGCATAATGTTCATGACAAGCATGCCAGCTAAGGGCAGCAGCTGAGAATGTCCATATGCATCATCTCTGACTCTAGCTGGTTTGAGAGTTGGTTGGGGGCTGTGTGTGTAGGTCTCTTTGGCCATCACATTGATGGATGCTTCCATGTCGATGATGATGATCAAAGGCTTGTCCCCGACCAGAATCTGACATTTCAGAAAAGTGCTTGTTTCGGAGTAGACCTCATCAACTGCAAATACTGTGGGCATAGTGCTATCTCTTCGTCATCATCCATATTATCCTCTGCAGTTTCGCTTGGGGGACTGGCCACAGCATTTATAGTTCTTTCCTTTAGTCACATTCAGGATGCGAGTGGATCGTCAGACTTTAGCAAAGTGATTCATCTTTGTGCACAATGCACACTTCCTTCTGCTGGCCAGGCAGTTCCCTTGGTGGAGCAATAGACCTCCAATACCCACTGAGGCCTCCTGGTGGTTGTCCTTATTCTCCTTTTGCCATGGGATTGGGCCTCATGATCTTGTTGAATGACTCGCTATTTTTGGCTTTATGCAGAACTGCTTCCATGTGCAACACGCTTGCTTTTAACAGTTTTTTTAATGCCCCAGTGTCAATATATCCTGCATGTATTTTCCTGGTTCCTGGAGGATTTGCACTCTGTTTGGTCGAGTCACAGCCCTAAATGATTTGGTCTCTGATCTTCCCTGTCTTGTCCTGGAAGATGCACTTGCTCTTTAGCTCATTGAGCCAAGTATGGAAAGTGTCTACAGAATCCCCAGGCTTGTGCTGAGTCTGGCAAAATAGGAGTCATTCATATCGGGGTTGGCTACAGGTTTAAAATGTTTTTTGACTGCAGTGGCAATGGTAATGTATGTGAACGGTAGCCAGCTTGTGGAAGATTGTCTGACAGCTATCTTCCCCTGGCAGGTGTTACAACAAGGGCCTCGTCCTGTTGTTTTCCACTGCTTCAGTGGTGAAGTATATCTCCTGCCTTTTCACTTGGGTGTTTGCGCTGATGGTGGTCCTCAAATGATAAAGGGCCCAATCGCTGGGATAATGACCATCCTCCTGGCCTACCCAACTGTGTCTGCTCTTTGCTGTGCCCTTCTATGTGCTTGCAGCAGTCCTAGGACAGTGGTGTCTACCTGCCTTAGTGGTCCCTGTGTTGATCCTCTTGGGTTAGGAGGAGGGGAAGAGGTGCCTTTCAGATGATTCACTTTCTTTTTTGTGCTGTATTGTGACCTGACAGCAGCCTTGGAAGTTGGCTGTCCCACCGTAGAGCTGACTCCTAGTATTGAACCTGCATCTCAGTTGCAGTTTTTATGTGTTTAATAGGCACTTGACTGTCCTGTTATCCCTCTTCCTCAATAAGATCTGGTAACTGGAATTTCTCAGCTTATGTAGCTAGTGATGGTGGGTGCTTTGTCCGACTGTCTGTACACTCTATGTACACTGTGAATCTATGCATTCCCTCATAAGGGATTCACAGCATTGCGGCTTCACAAGGGCCTGGTGTCGACAGTTTTTGCACCTGCAAGGCGGGCTACTGCCCTCTCCCTGCTGGCATTGCTGTTGAGTGAATCTCCTACCACAGCTCAGTTTACGGCCAAGTCGCAGTGAGGGTTCTCTTACTGGTCTCTTGGTACCTCTGACACAGTCACAATGTGCCTGAGATGTGAGTACACTGAGGTCGCTGGCGGACAGGAAGAATTGCAGCTTTACAGGGAGCAAATGTAGGGATTGTGCGCCCTAGGCCATTCATCGCTTATTATGTGGCGTTGAAGTAAGTGGGGAGCAGGTAAAGACCACACGGATGCAAGACTGTTTCCAACACACAAAACTCCGAACCTCTGGGTTTCAACCTTTATTGACTTGGCTCATGTCAGAAAACTTAAAGCATTGGGGCAGACTGTGCAATTATATCCTGGGCCCCATCCACTCTAAGTGGTATAACCCCATTGTGGGTCATTCCCAAACACTGTAGTGCTCTGTCTGAGAGAAAGTGGCTCTTCTAATGCATTATTGTAGGTCTCTAAGAGCACTGTATGTCAGAAACTCTTACTAATAGCAAGGCCAAGTGTCACACTTTGTGATCAACAGCAGCAGAGGCTCAATCAGGTCCTGTGACGTGAGTCATGCTGTATGTGTGATGCCAGGCATTCCAAGATGCAGGACTTCCAATGAACAGCTTAAATCTGAGCAATGCAGGCAGAAGAACAGATTTTCTGCTTGATATAGGAACCCCAGCAAGATTTGTGCAAACAAGTGTGCATGTGAGAGGCCATTGACACATCCCAATACTATCATATTTAATTGCACATAAAAAGTGTTGCACTGGTTATGGCTTTTCTCCTTCTGCTGTGAGGAACAGGAATAAACTTTTTTAAGCACAAATGAATAAGATATGGCAAACAACACACAGCTTCTGGTTTGCTTATGACCTCATAATTTGATAAATCCAGGCTGGGTGCTCTTTGTGTAGTGTTCAGTCTCAGTTATAAATTGAATAGCACATGAGGAATAATGCATATCTGATAGAGACTTCTAGCTGCAGATTCCTTACATCAGAACATTCCCCAGGCGTCAGACTGGATCCGGCAACTTTTTGGTGAGCAGTACCCCTGCGCGCTGGAAGGAGGCGTGATGCTGCTTCACGTGGCATCGTCTGCGCCGGACGTGATGTGCCCGGTGCCTATAGAGGTACCACCCCAGCACGCTGATGTCAGTTTCTTTTTGCAACTTTTCACATCAGAAGTGCGGAGCCGCGAACAACACTGACCACTGGTGTGTGAAGTTAGGGCCCTTAAAGGGAGAACAACCCTTTAACTCTGAAATCCGATCGCGGAGCAGGGTGGATGGGTGGATTGGTAGGAAATTTGCACCTAGAAAGTGTCTCTACCAGATAAGGCCTTACCGAAGGTAAGTAACTTGTTCATCTGATAGACTTCTAGCCGCAGATTCCTTACCTTAGAATACATACACAAACAATACCTCCTCGGAGGTGGGGCTGCGATATGGACTAAACAAAGAAGTTCTGTAGGACCGAACAGGCAAAGTGGCTGTCATGCCGGACCTTACTGTCTAGGCAGTAGTGCTCCATAAATGAGTGCAGGGAAGCCTACATTGCTGCCTGACAGATATCCAGGACAGAAACTCTGCGAGCTAATTTATTGGTTGCACCCCTGATTCTGTTAGAATGAGCTCACAAGCCTTCAGAAGGTTTCTTATTGGCCAATGCGTAGCAGATCTTGATGCAGAGAACTATCAATCGTGAGATGGTCCATGTTAGAAATTGAGGATTCTGTTTTTCTGGTTAGCAGAGTATACACTCTTTCCAAGCAGGAGCCACAATCCTAGTCAGGGTAAGTCAGATACACGCCCTAAATTAACCTGTGCTCACCCTCTGGTAGTTTGGCACAGAGCAGTCAGGCTTAACGTAACTGAATTTTGCTGGGATGAGAGGCAGTGTGCTCCCTCCCCCCTTGTTTTTAAAAGGCTCCCTTGAGGCAATGAGCTGACGAGCTCACTTGGGATGCACCTGTGTGCCTGTGGAGTGGTACTGTGACCTGTGAAGATTTGGGCAGCATTTCAGCAACCCCAGATGACTTTTCTCTGCCCTCTACTACTTCTGCTCTCTACTGATGAAGGGCTAAACCCAGAAACACGTTTCTAGAGATGACTGCAGTACCTGCACCAACTTTGGTGAAAATCTACAGCATCTTTGAAGTAAGCGTACTGCATTAACCTGAATGCAATGGGGTTAATTGTGCTGGTATGATAGGCAGTGTGCTCCCTCCCCCCCTTGTGTTTAGCTTAAGAGGCAATGTGTAAAGTATTTGTGCAACACTGTAATTACATTAACACAGTGAAAAAAGTATAAAAAGACCTCACACCAGCTTTGAAAAATAGAGAATATTTATCTTAGTAAAACAAGAAAAATCCAATAAGTTGAACACAAGTATGAATTTTTAAAGATTAAACTGCAATACAGTACTTAGAAATCAGTAGCGCTCAAAGGTTACTTGAGGTCACACTGGACCAGGGTAAATCCAAAGTTCAGGCTGCACGCAATGGAGTGCAGTCCGGCTACAGGACCCACGCAGGGCCCACTGAAAAAGTACCTCTTACGGAGTTAGCATTGAGGACTCCCTGCGTTGGTTTCGATTCGCTCAGTTGGCTTGATGCGTCAGAGTTAAGCCTCACAGTCTGTGTCGAAGGATTGTCGCTACATTGAAGTCAAGCCTCGCAGTCGATGTAGAAGGATTGGTTGACAGAGCTAATAAAATCAGCACTGTTGCAGAGACGTTTTAAGGCATGGGCAAAGTGGGCTCTGGCCCAGGGCCTCAGCCTTTTAGGGGGGGGCCCTGATAGAGCCAGCTCTGTTCTCTACACAGTCCTGCCCTGATGACCTTGAATGATTCTTAAAGGTAGAATGTTTTAAATACCAATTTCTTTTAGTTTATTTGTAATTCAGATGATGTGTTGGAGTCTCATAGGTGATTTTCCACGCAGTGTCGGACTCCCAGCTCCTGGCTCGATGACCTTGATTCCCAGGCCTCCCTCAGCAAGGAAGAACACCGTCTCCTAATTATCAGCGTTCCTCGCAATTTGTATCGCATCCTCCCCTAGCCTAACTCTCCTAAACAAAAGACGTTATTCTAACTAACAAAGACGACTTTCTCCACCTGCAACAGAAACGTGAGAGCAGACAAATTCAACATACACGTGGATTTTACTAACAACCCTACTAGTGAGCCCCCAGGGAAAATACATTTCAGGCCTACAGAAATCGGCCAACATAAGAGTGAAACGCATAGGCCTTTCAAATACACACATGGGTGAACGTTTTTATTTAGGCCTTTCTACATCATTGCATTACAAAGCACATCAAATTCATATTTCATTATAAGTGACTTATGAAATCCTACACGTTAACATAATTAATGACATCTACGTGCAATATTAATATGACGCATATTCAAATAAAAAATGCATTACAACTCATGTGAGCAATTTCATTAGGCAAATGACATCAAACACTATAAACTGCGATATCAGAACACAAGTGCCACGTTGTTTCCTTGCATGGCACGATACTTTCCTACTATTACACGTTCACATGTTATTACTTAACTCAACCTAAACGACAATTGTTATCACGACAAATGAGTATATATGTGGATGCGGACTATCCATGATTATAATGCACCCCTACAATAAAAGAGCACCATTGCACTCCATCAGTCTAATAATTTACTTTGGCTTTTCTAACTTCATTTTTATAATTATTTAATGCAATTTTAATAGTATTTTATCCTGTTCTGTGCATGCTCTCCGCCATTGCCTCTCCAGTTTCCTACAAGTAGTTTTTGTTTCTTTTAAAATTTATATCAACCAAGGTGCTGATGGTTTTTGTCTCTGTGTTGGATATTTTTGTAGGTATTATTTTATTGTTTGATAGATATAATATGTTCACTTATAAACTATTTTTATTTCCCTAGAAACCAGAGAGTGAATGGTTGAAGGTTGACTATCTAATAGAATTAGCAGAATGGCTATATTTCAAGCAGTTCCCTGTGACTGATGCTCTAGGTCTGCTGGACTGGGCAATGGAAATTTTACTGAAAATGAAACCAACAAAATCGGCAGATATTGAAGGTATTGTCTATAACGATCACTTACCTGAGATGGAAACTCCCATTTGTATAGTTATAATAAACTGCATGTTACGTGTTTGATTTCTTGACAGAAAAGAGCCTGAAAGGAAAATCAAAAGCCAGAAGCAAATATTCATCTGCTAAAGATACCAAAAAAGACGATCTCAAGCAAGTGGATACAGAGGGAAATATCGAAACCTTGAGACAAGATGTCGCAAATCCGCCATCAGCGACTGAGGAAAAAGTTGTGATTCCTCCTAATCCCATCGATGATTTAAGCAATGTGAGACAACTGGAGTATTTAGCCAGAATACACACCATAATGGCTGTGATGACTGGCCATGGTTCTCCTCACCATCAGCAACACTGTTTGATGGCATATGCATATTTCATTCATATTTGGCAGGTGAGGACTACAGTCAACAATATTTTGATAACATTTAATGGAGTGCATGCTATATAGATTGCCTTATAAATACTATTACTTTTGCTGATTGATGTCGATGGTGTTTGGTCTTTGTTTTATGCAGAGAGGGGGAAATGTGTCACTGGATCCTATTATGATTTTTATCTAACTGAGGCTACTGTGAAATCCCTCTGTTGTTCAAGTAAAACCGTGATATCGTGGTTTGCAGAACTGCATCACATTTGTGTCAGTTTCACGTTAAAGAGCCGATTCAGAAAGAAAATTGTTATTTGTCATGCATGATATTTGTAAATTTACTCTTTTCGTGGAGTAACAAAATATCATTCATTATGAATGAAATGTACTAAACATCATATATTTAAAAGCATACAAGTAACCCTAAAGTGGAACGGTTTCTGTATATTAGCTTTATGTTTTCATTTTTGTCTTAATCTGGAAAATAGTTTTCCAGGTGGAGAATCTCTTAGCCAATTACCCCCTCAATTATGGGCTGTTTCATACCCTGTCATTTTTATGCTTAGTCCAGGAAGTTTGCCTGTCCACTCCCTGATCATCTTCTAATTCCTGCTTTCCTCCCCCTAACCTTAATCATGTGAAGGTGGAAAATCCAAAATAAAATATATTTTGTTGCCAAAATTGGGATTTGCAGTCGAGGAAAAAATATCTCATCCTGATTTTGCGAATCCGGACTCAGGATTTCAAATTGAGCTTTGCCTGTAAATGTTCACAGTTGCGCCAAATGTCCTTCTGTGGTTACAATAGTAGATCAATTAAGCACATCAATGTCATAACCATTTTCTAGTAATTCATTTGTAATTATGTCAGAGTCCTGATGAATGTCCATAACCTTTCCAGGAAATAATAGTGTCAAAACTGTTTCACTTTAATGTTTGACTCTCTTGTTTTTAACTTTTGTGAAGGGAACTGGCCAATAAAAAAAGCATTGGCAAAGCCAATAGGTCTCGGCAACCCGAGAACTATAGACGTTGTTCATATTAATGTCTTTTAGCTATGTTTTATGGAGTGGATGCATGTGATGTGGAGTGGAATTATATGGCTTGGAGTGCAATTGTTTATCATGGAATTGTGTGGTGTTGAGTGGACTTATGTGCAGTGGAAATATGTGGCATGGTGTGCATTGGAATTATGTGGCTAGTAATTATGTGGTGAGGAGATTATCTGCTGGGTGTTGATGACGGAGCAGCAAGATGGAGGGATGATCAAGAAAAGCAAAGAATGTGGAGAGAGACCAGCACAGGCTGCTTTGGAGATGCAGGAAGGTTTACTTTCCCACTAACATATAACTTGCCATATAATTAGGTTTACTTTCCCCACTATATAAAGTTGCCATAATATTATGGGTACCAGAGTAGTTCTCTGTTCCACTAGCAGCATACTTCATACAGTGTCTGGGATGTAGTCCTTGCCGAGGACCAATCCGGGGTTTAGAATTGATTTAGCATCCTTACGTCCCTTTGCCAAACCAAGTCCAGCCCTCCTTGTCCTGTAACCATGGACATCATTTAGAGGTCGCCATGGGTCGCATTTGAGATCCCTGGCTTGTCTCCTGTGACCACTGGAACTGTCCTTGTGACGGCTGGGCTCAGAAATGGGAAGGGCAGTATCACAGACAGAAGGTAAACAAGGCTCTAGTAAGCCTTGTTAACTAGCTGTGCCTCTCTGCTACGTCACGTGCATGAGAAGGCATGAAAACTCTTAGCAGCAAGTGGATCTAAGCAAAGTAACACACTTTCAAAACTATTAGCTATTTTGCAAGTGGATCCAACCCCTGTAAAATTTATCTCTGTACCTCCTACTGCTCCCGAGCATGGTAAGGAAAGAAGAAATATAAGAGGGGGAGGGGTGAGAGAGAGCGAGGTTAAAGTGAAAAGACTATGAAGGTAAAAATAAGGCAAGGGAGAGAGGAAAGGGACGCTACAGAGAGGGGTGAGAAACAGAGGAAAAAGACAGGTTTGTGTGAGAGAGGGATTAAAGACATCAGCGAGAGGAGACAGGTGTGAAAGAGTGAGGCACACGAGAGGAATAGGCGATATACACATAGTCATGTAACAATGGTGAATGCAATTAAACACTAGCGCAGGTGGCTAGCAAAAGCCATAGTGGGAAGTGGAGAGCCAGTTCTATCCTGACACTAGCACACTCTTAACAAATTAACACTGCATCCAGAATGGCAAAAGGCGCTGAACAGTTACTAGGTGCAGCACGCTCGCGTTTCATAACATTACACACTGGATGCCCTCATTGATGTATACAGGGCAGGAGTTGGTTTGAAAGTGTTCAGTAACCACCATAAACCTAGCATGGGAACAGCAGAGCAACCTGTAGCAGCCAGCAAATGTAACCTGAGCAAACCCTATCTCCCACCTATCCGTCTGCCATCACACTGCTAAGCGTGGAGTCCCAAGACCCAATAAAAGCACAACTCTGGCCACTCACGTACAAAAACGCTTCCCGAGTGGGTCTAGAGAGGAAGTGCAAATCCTTCCAAGCAGGCATGCTTCAATGCCACGCACGGGCAGGGGGTGCTGCATGAGTGCAAGCACAAAACTACACAATTCCGTTTTTGCTTTTAGTCCGGATTATCCAATTGGAGGCTACTACTACGTACCACTTCCCAGAACTGGCTGGACGAATTGACACAACACAACTGGATCTTCGTGTTCGCTTAATCTGCTGCCAGGTAATCATCCCACTGGTTTAAACAAGCATTGCCAACAAGTGTCGGCAAAAGTGAAAGCGTTTCACTTGCGGGAGCGAGCAGCGCCAGGAGCGATAATTGCTACCATATGGCGCCGCTCGCTCCCTCAAGTGAATCGCCAAACGTGCACGCGTTGCCATTGAAGGCAATGGAACGCGTGCACGTTTTTGGCTGAAAAGCCGAAGCGATTGCTAAAGGTCTTTTTGCCTATGCAGCGCATGCGCGCTGCGTAGGCGAGATCTAACAAACCTTCAGCTGCCATGACAGAATTTTTATTCATCACCCTGAGTGTGATTGAGAACAGGTGTGGAACGTTTTGACAATGTATTCCCCCTCCTTAAAAGGCAAATAAATTCTTCATTTTAGCAGGTTAAGAGCTCTTGTTGGGCACAGTACTGACAACAGCTTCCTCCTGTGGTGAAGGAGTACAGTCTATGATGGGGTATGCCACCTTGTGTGGGTGGGGGGTTTGTCATGCATTTTACAGAAAATGTGGCCAGTAAAGTAATTGATCACCTGTAGGCACCTTTGATCATGTAGACAAGCGTTCCTTCTAAACACTTGAGGGTCTTCGGTGCCATTTAGTGGTTGCCTATATGCACATTTGAATTCTCTCTTCCCTCTCTCTCACTCCGGGTTATGCAGTAGGGTCAGTTCCATATCATCCATGTTCCGTTTCTACACCAATTAGTGCATTTGTCTGTCCTACTCTGTCTATTAAGCAAGTGTCACAGCCTGCCCTCCGTGCTCCTTCACAATCCTAACACACCCAACACATCTGTGTTATCCAACACCCTCTCTAGCCCTGTGGGCAATAAGCACAATATCAGTCAAGGTTAATTCCGCACCCTAACAACAATTCCCCAGTCGTATGCTGTTCAGTCTATGAATATGCAGTGAATCTGCTAACAACCTGTGAATACTTTTCCTTCTCGCTTAGGTCCCATACAATTTACTAAATCATTTAGAAACTGTACCAGCCACTGCCCTGCCAATTGAATGTGGTCTGATCTGCATACCTCAAAATATAGACACTTTGCACATGCCTCCTCTTTGTCTGGCCAGCAGTATAATAATAATTTCAGCAACAGTTAGACATCATTGCTGTGATCTAGCACCACTTTCCTGCCAGTTGTAATGCATGGTTATCTACAAACTCAACCTTCTCACTCTTCAACCTTGTACTGTTAAACAACATCACATTAACTGAAGCTCAGGTAAGGGTTTGGTTTATACTGCTTTCTTCTTTCACTGATTAGTAAAAGTTGAGTCCAGTTCCCTGTTCCACCTCCTTCGAGCACATCATGGTCAAATGCATCAGAAGCACCCTTTTCAACATAGCTGCTGATGTCCACCACCCTCTCTAATGATAAGTTGGGCCACTCCCGTGGGGTTGTATGACGGAACAACGCAGGGAAATACTCTGCATGCCTTTACCACGCATCTTTTTGGAACGCATATGCTTTTACAACGTATGCCTTTACCCCGCATTGTATGTGTGTGTATATATATATATATATATATATATATATATATATATATATATATACACAATGTATTCGTGGAGGAGAACCTCACACCCCAAACTTACCTTAAATTCGTGGTAAAGGCATAAGTTGTAAAAGCATATGTGTTCTAAAAACATGCATGGTAAAAAATGTGTGTTAAAGGTACAACGTGGTAAAAACCACATTGTAAAGGCTGTTTCCCCTCCTGTGGTTGTGGACCTTCCCATCTTGGTGGCTGATTCGTGTGGCTTGCCATATTCCTTCTGTTCTTTCTCAGACTGAGGCTATTCAAAACATACAGATCGTGGTACCAAAAGCCCCAGTCACCCTTACAGCAACTCTCAACTTTGACCTATCTAGATACATACACATTTCTGGCTCAGGATCCATTTATGGATCTGGCACTGTTAACGTCAGTGATAATGCCTCCTGTGAAGAGGCCTCGAAAGAGGGCTCCATTGCAGCTGGCCAGAGCCCCAAAGGCCCATAGTATGGCTTGAATTACTTCACCCTTAGCAATGAGTGCAGCATTCACTGTTAACGCCTTCACCTTATTTTTGACCTGTACTGATAACAGACCTAATATTAACATCACAAAAAAAGATTATGCCAGAATTTCAAGATTAATACGTGGCTGAGAAAGTTCCTGTGCGACAAGATTGTGCTCACTTTATTTACCTTTGATTCAGAAGCACTAGAATTTCCTGAGCCTTATCAGAGAAATGATGATTGGATTGGAAACCGACTTAGCAGTGCAAGCAGATTTGAAATTTACCCAGGTAGAATATTTCCAGATTCTATGTGTCTTTCAAGGGAGGGACAAATATATTTGTGTAATAAAATATGAGTCAGTTGTGTTGGAATTACCCTTACATACAAAAGAAGAAAAATAAACCTGCTAGCAGAAACTTTTTTGTTGATTGGTGTGACACCAGAATCTTTTTTGCTTTTTATCAAGGCTTTTTTTTATCAATGTGTCAGTTTTTATAAACCTAAATCGACCCACGAAGAAAGAGTCTGATGTTCCCTTTGGTCACAAAATGTTTGACATTGTACCCTTCAGAGACTAATGGTCAAAACTCATCAGTAAAGACATAGCCTGAAGCTTTTTTAGGATTCCGAAATGAGCTGCCCCCAAAGAGTGTATGTAGTCCCTGTGCGCACTGCTGCATGGTGGCTGTGAATGCCTACTACATAGACAATTTTGTAATGGTGAAACAAAAGACGGTCAGCTAGAGGTTTCCATTGATATAGTTAGCGGTTTATTGGTCGTTGCTTAGAATGATATTCCATTTAGACAATCAAAATTATCCACAATAATTTTGCTCATGAGATTTTATTTTTATAAACAGGAGTCAAACTTCCAGCATCTTTAACGCAACATCAGTGTTTCTACAAAATGTTAACCATGTGCGAGAAAAAGAGTGCAGATGCACAAGCAGTAGCTTATTTCGAGTTTGGCTAAATGTTCTCCATTTCGCCAAGGAAGAGGAGGGATGTACTCTGTTGCGCTGGCAGACTACAGCCCACCATATTTATAGTTCTCTACCCGACAGGGGGAGCTCTCTGCCTTCAAAGGAGCTGCTGCTACAGCCGCTCCGCTGAAGGCACTGAACTCTGCTGTGCGGGTGCAATGGTCAATGTACCTGCTCAGTAACGCCTTTTTGGTTTTTTTAAAAATAAACTTCCAAAGCGGAAGCTTAAACAAAAAAAGCAAATGGCTCTGCCACACTGAGAGTTTATGCCAGGCTGCAAGGGTCTGTGTTCGGGATGCCCAGACTTTCTGTGGTGGCCTCAAACAAGAAACATTTCTAACATAGTTTGCTGCCGTACATAGGGCAGATGGTCTGAGGTCATTTGAATCGTCGGTCAAAGGTTTCCGATGCTAAAGCCGGCAGAGGTTCCCCTAACATTAAATAGAGCATGGGACTGTGGGCGTGGCAAAGAGGGATGTCTGACAAGTCTGCTGCAGGGTACCAAGTTCTCTCATTTCTAAATAAGTCCTTTAGTCCTGATATTATTAAGTATTTTATATTCTTCGATTTTGTTTCACAAAATAGAGCGCTGAATATAAAGGAAGAAGGGCAAAAGTGATACCTTTATATATACTAACCATTTGATACTACGAGCAAAGGATTTTACATGCAAAGCCCATTCTATTGGATACTCAAACATGTAGGTTTTGTGCAATCCATTATGCGTCCCTCTTGGGACTGTTGGACTTTCATAGTGCATGCCACACCATCATGGCAGTTGGAAACATTTTAATGAAATAAGGCGAATCAGAGTCTCAATTTGAGTTTTTGCATCTTAATGTCAGCTAGAAATGTTAATATTACCTAAAGCGAACTGGCTTACTGTTCACAAATGTTAACTTCTTAATGCTTTGTTGAAGCACATAGACACAAATGACACCAGAAATCTATGCCATTCACCCCTGAATTTTTATCTAGGTGTCATTATCTGCAGCAGCAGCAACAATTAAAGCACTGCCAAAAAACCCACCGCCTTCTGCTCTTCAAAACCCACAGTCTGCCTCCTCTAAAAAGGGAAAAGGCAAAAAAGAAGCAAAACCGGTAACGCTCAAATTCTTCCTCTTAACAGTTGTAACATTTTTGTAGTATAATTTTTGGTAACTGTACATAGGCAAAATTCTATTTGTAACCACAGGTACAGCTTTCACCCATTCGAGAGAGACCTAAAAGAAAAGGACCTATTGATGCAGTGCCGGTAAGCGTGGAAGACTGGGCTAGCTATGACTGTCCCGATGAAGTTAGAGATGCATTCAAAACTGACACATCCTGCTATTCTATTAACAGAAGTAACTTTTCAAAGCCGGTAAGCAACATTTTTACTGTATTACCAGAGCTGTAGCAGGGGTATTTTACTATGTAATTAGCAGTGTTTTATTAGCACTGACCTTGATCCAGGTTAGCTGCTAAGCTTTACTGAAAAAGGTAGCTGTGTGAATAGTGTAACTGGAAGCTGTAAGGAGGAATCCCAAACGTTCTAGAAAGTAAATTATGAAATACTTCATTTTCTTATCATACTAAATTTAAGGTCATGTCCATTAGCAGTACCTTTATTGTCTCGCTGATATCTCTGTAGACCTTCTGAACAAGATGCAGTATCTTCTCCCTGTGATAGCTTATCTTTTCCTTTTATAGAAAATATGTAGCAAGGCCCAGTGTGATGTTCTACATTGCTCAGCAGAAGAAACAGTACAGCTATCTGCTCACTGCACAGTCCATTACATATCCTACCGCAGTGAGTTATACTCTAGCAGTGTGATTTTGTCCTTGAGTATTTCCATATTGAGAACTTGAGATTCTTTCTGGTCCATTATGAGTATAGAATGCTTCTACCTGTCTAATTGAGAAACTCCACAAATTTGATAATAGAACAGTTTGAACAAGGTTCACAGGTGAAGAAATTGCTACAATGACATACTAATAGTGGAATGCCCCATAAAAATCTTTGACCTAAAATATTCCCCCTTTCTTTCTATACTGGCTTCCAGTAATCAATCAAAACAAAATCGAGTACTTTACCTAGTTCTCAATGTCTTGCACTGACTGAAGCATTTCTGTAGCTTGAGCTACGCTTCTGACATATACCTAAAACCCCTCTTTTCATGTCTTTAAATGTTCTCCACTATTCTGACTCTATACACCTATGATCTGTAGGTACTAATCTTCTCCGTCTATCATTCTTTATTAGAGCTGTAATAAGAACAGGGCCTATCTCAGAATTTGTGTTCCTTTTAATAAACACCTTTTTTTCAGTTCTTTGGGAAAACTGAAAATACACTTCTGTTTTCAGTGGAATCAATAGTAGGATATTTTGTCATAAGTCTATTTTTCCTGTCAGTGCCTTCAGTGCCTCTCGCTTTCTCTCTGGCTACCATGACTTGCCTATCATCCTGCCACTTGCAATTTACCTCCTTTTTAACTGGCAATTTGAAATACCCCCGATCTTGATATTAATAAAGTAAGTGAATAAAAGGGCATGGCACGTTAGATATTTGAATGTGAAAATACTGTTGTGTCCTGCACTGTATTTTAGGTAAATTGTATATATTGCCAGTGAACATTAGATCAATTAAGTTGATAGATTCCATGATTTTGTAATGCCAAAGCTGAATCCTTGGACCATTGTGTAATCTCTGGTTTATGCAGTCTGCAAGAGCTGGAATCCAGTTTGACCTTGCCTAAATAAATGCTGACATTGTGCAGATCTCCCTGCAAGTCCACACGTTCCGTCTCCTGTGTTATGTAGTTTTGGTACTCAATGTGTAATTCCCATGAAACGTTTATTTTAGCTAATAATTGGTAGTTAAATTATGAGTAAAATGTGATGGCTCATGCACAGATTTGAATTAATTGCTCAAAATTTACATGCATCATTCAAGTTTAATAGCAAAGGGTGGTTTGTCCAATGTATAATAATCTGCAATCTGGAAGAGGTCTGTTAGCTCACACAAGATTAATAGCAAAAAATGCTTTAAAGTTACAAAGGCTCTCAGTTTGTGGTATGCTTAGCAGCAAACATCCAACCTATGAACATTTTTCTTCCAATCAAAGGACACAGGCTGGAAAGGATCGGAAATCCACTTAATCAACCCTTGTGCCAAAGCATAGATCACACATAGGCCCAATAAAACATTCTGTTTGTGATATCTGGCTGAGAACCTCAGGTTTATAAGACCGATGAATGGTGGTCAATGAAATGTGTGTGTTGATGAAGAAATGTAGTTATGGGGGGCGTGGCCAGCAACTGCGGAAGATGGCCGCCATTTAGAGGAGCTGCGCTAGCCACCAGCGCCAATACCCACTAATATCCGTCATCATCCGATCCTGCGCGGCAAAGTGAAGCAGGTCCTGTGGGAAAAGTATCGGCAGCGCTGTGCCGAGTTGCAGCCCCCGGAGACGGCGTAGAAACCTGTTGTGCAGCGGAGAGTGAGCCGGGGGCGCGAGGCAAGATGGCGCCGCCCTCACGGCCCGGAGTGCCGGGCGTGTAATGAGCACCCGACGTGCTTCCAGCGGCTAGCGGCAAAGGAGACGGGCTGGAGCCCCGGGCCCAGGCGTCGGAGAGGCAGCACGCAGATATAAACCGGGCCCGGCCCTGAGGCGGCGCGGCCGACGGAGTCAACCGCATCTCGCTCTGTGACGAGCTCGGCCAGTGGATGGGTGGAAGCGGTCCCCTGGAGACGAGCAGACGACTTGAGCCTGCGGCGCATTATCCTGGGACGGGCGCGGTCCCGGATGACGGCAGTGACGGCCCTTTGACAAGCCTAGGCCCCTAGAGCCTGCAGTGTGCCCACTCAACTCGGATTTGGCCCCGGGAACGGTCAGTGCGGCCCCTTTGGCGACGAGCAGCGAGCTGATTAGGGGCTGCAGCAGGGAGCTGCTCGGTCCAGCCTTGGGGCAAACGGCGCATAGCAGCGGAGCGCACTGGAGTCCCCCCTTCCCGCCCCTTCCTTGAACTTCTGTGGCCTGTAATACCATCGGACTACCCAGAGGTGCTGGAACATTCTGGAGTTGCGCCACAATACACCTGGGGCCCTTGACGGTTGGGTGCGCAACGTAAGGCCTCAAACGCTAACCCCCCGGGAGCGGGAAGGGAGCGCGCAACCAGCGCAGGTGATTCAGGAGACGGGGGACTGTCTAACCAGTACCATTTCAGACAGTGGAGGTGGCCGCATTCCACGCCCGGGCAGCGATAGCCGTGCAGGGCCCCCGCAGACAAGTTCATCATCGACACCCTATACCTAGAGACCATGGGCCGTAACAAGGCGCTGGGGCCGGATCAGACGAACCAAATAGATAAGTACACGGTTGCCCGGAGCCGAGAAGATGGCGCAGCAGGAGGAGACCCGTAGGAAGACCAGGAGGACCAGCTCCCTGACCCCTCCTTGAAAGATATAATGAGAGCGATCACAGACCTCAAGGGGACACAGGAACCTAAATTAGACTCTGTCACGGAGGAAGTGAACCTACTTAGAGTGGATCTCCACAAAATGGCGGACAAGGTGACCCCAGCAGAGGCTGACATCGGTGGCCTGCAGGCCAAAACCAAGCGGCTTGAGGAGCAGGTCTCGCGTCTTACGAAGAATCAATCGGACATTTATGCTAGACTCGAAGACCAAGAAGGGAGGGCCCGAGGCAACAACATCCGGGTAGTGGGTGTGCCGGAGGGGATGGAAGGCCAGTCGATGGATCTCTTCCTAGAGGACTTAATCCTGAACAAGCTGAAACCCAAACGCATGTCCTCTTTCTTTTCTATTGAACGGGCCCACCGAGCGCTGGGAGGTCGGCCGCGCCCGGGAGCGCCCCCGCGCACGATCATAGCCCGAATACTCAACTTTCGTGATCGCGACGCCATACTACAGGCGGCACGTCAACATGGGGACCTGCACCACGAAAATGCTACCATCCGGTTTTTTCCTGATTTTACGCTGCAGGTCCAGCGGCAGCGACGAACGTTCAATGCGGTCAAGCGAGCCCTGCGCGATGCCAACGTAAAATACATGATGCTCTTCCCCGCAAAACTCAACATCCTGGACGATGGGAAATCGTACTTTTTCAACTCACCAGCGGAGGCAAGTGACTGGCTCGAAGGTTGGCGCAAGGTCGAACGTAAAGGGAGACAGCCCCGTGTTCCCCCCAGAACTGCAGTCATTGCTGAGGGACACGAGGTGGACGGCGGAACAGACAGGCCGGTGACGTCATAATGAACACTGAGCGTCGTGGGGGCGCCTCGTCCACCGCAAGTATCACTGCTGTGCACTGTATTCCCCTAGACTTTTGCTCCTGGGGGGTGGGTCCATGGATAGGAATGGGCAGCTGTGGGGTGGGTTCTGCAGCTGATGGCATCCCCTGGGCTGTTGTGGATGAAATAGCGCTGTCATGCCTGTCTGGGGATCTGGGATCCTGGGGGTGGAGGACCACTTTCCTACTAAAGTCTACATAGCGAACAGCCCGACTAGGTTATTATCAAAACTCTCTCAGTGGGTTCAGTTTATCTCCTGTACCAATCATGGCGCTTCATGCTGGCGGCTGGCACGCTGCCCCTCTTTTTTCCTGTTTACTATAACACAATTAGGGCGACAGGCACTCTGTGTGTTTGGGAGGTGGGAGGTTCTTACTCACCTAGCAGGGTCGCAGGGAGGGGGGTGTTGGGTATGTTGTTTATGTTTTTTTTTGTATGTTTGTACAAGTGCTCACGACCTATTTAGTCATCCCAATGCACCGGGCTGTCCATTCTGGGGTCTGGCGGGAAGAGTGGGCTCTCGGTGGTGGGCCCTGAACCGAACGTCATGGGGGACCACACCAACATGAGGGTATGGACCTGGAATGTAAATGGCCTAGGCAACAAGATCAAGCGTACCCTGGTCCTTCAATACATCAAGAGGCACTCCCCAGATGCAGTATTACTCCAAGAAACACACCTAAAAGGCAATACCTGTAAATCATTAGACCGTTTCGGCTACAAGTTAGTGGCGCACTCTGGCTTCTCATCGGGTGCTCTGGGTGTAGGCATCCTAGTCCGTGGCACGCTCCCTCTGATCATCACCGCAGCAAGGACAGATGAGGCGGGGTGCATGGTGGCAGCAACTGGAAAATGGGAAGGCCGTACTGTTACACTCTGCTCCGTCTATGTACCCCCGGGATTGCATAGGGTCATTCTACCCAAGCTCCGCTCCTTCCTGCTTGAATTGCCCCTGGGTACCCTGCTCATTGGTGGAGACACCAATGCTGTCATGGATCCAGAGCTGGATCGTTCCAGCTCCCGGGTGAGTAAACAAAACGAGCGAGATTTAGCAGACTTCATGACGGCCCTTAGCTTGATAGACCTCTGGAGAATGCACAATCCCTCCGATAGACAATACACGTATTATTTGGCCAGACATAATTCCCTTTCCAGAATAGACTACCTCTTCACGCGAAACGATCGGGTAGACGAATTCACTGACTCAAGGCAGATGGCTAGAGGTATCTCGGACCATTCCCTGTTAGGAGTAGCCATTAAGGGACCCCGCCTAAATAGAGCCCCCTTCCCGAGAATTGATCCCTGGCGCCTTAGAGACCCGGACCTTAGCGATCAGCTCCGTGAGAGCTCAGAACTGTACTTCCAAGAAAACAAAGGTTCAGTGATCTCCCACGTCATTCTATGGGAGGCCTATAAAACGGTGCTACGGGGACGGGCGCAGGCACTAATCTGTGGGGAAAAAAAGGATGAAGAGCTCCAAGTATGCTCCCTGGAGCGTGAAATCATTGACATGGAGAAAGAGGCAGCAATTGACAACTTCCGAGAGAGATGAGGCATAAGCTGGCCCTAAAGCAACGCGACTTGCGCGCACTGGCAGATGGGGAAGCGCGGGCGCACGCCTTGGCCACTCAACACAGGCTGTACGACGTAGGAGATAAAGCATCAAAGCTCCTAGTGTGGCTGGAAAGGCGAGATCGGGAACGTTCCTGGGTGACAGGTGTGTTTGACGGGACAACTACAGACAGCTAACACTGACATAGCGGAGGCCTTTGCGGCGCACTTTGAGGCAGTTTACAAACCAGTCAGCACAAGGACGGAGGGCGACTGTGAGGAATTCCTCCGAGATTTTTTCCTTCCAGTGCTCTCCGATGAGTCACGTGGCGCATTGGAGGCGGATCTCACGAAGGAGGAACTGGGAGTAGCACTAGGCGATCTCAAATCTGGGAAGGCGGCCGGTCCCAATGGCCTTCCTGTGGAGATCTACAAAAATCAGGCCTCCATAATACTTCCCCCGCTACTAGACATGCTGACAGAGGCCTGTGAGACGGGACGACTCCCGCCTGACCAGTGCGCGGCCACGATAGCGGTAGTGCAAAAGGCAGGGAAACCGCCAGATCAGTGTGCCTCATACCGTCCTATCTCCCTGATCAACATGGAGGCGAAAGTGCTTGCTAAGACACTGGCTAACAGATTGATACCTGTTCTCTCAGAGGTCATACACCTGGACCAAGCAGGATTCATGCCCCATAGAAGCACTCGTCACAATCTACGCAGGCTCTATGGAGTGCTCCACCTCACAAATAATCTGGAGGCCCAACAGACAGCAGTGATGTCATTGGACGCCGCAATGGCATTTGACAGTATAGAGTGGCCATACTTCTTTATGGTACTACGTAAACTGGGCTTCGGTCCTAATTTCAGTAGATGGGTTTGGCTATTCTATGCGAGTCCTAGGGCCCAGGTGCGAGTCAACGGGGTACTATCCAGATCCTTCCGGTTAGGGAGGGTACACGGCAGGGCTGCCCTCTATCCCCGCTGCTCTTTGCCGTGGCTCTGGAGCCACTAGCCCACTGGGTCCGAAGGGATCCAGCGATCTGGGGCATAGGTGCGCCGGGGGGGGAGGAGCGCATCTCGCTCTATGCGGATGATATTCTTCTATACCTAGCTAGGCCCTACTACTCCATGGCACGGGTACTCCATATCTTTAAGCTTTTTGGCAGCTACTCGGGCTACAAAATCAACTGGGCAAAATCGGTCGTGTTCCCACTCTCGGGCCCCCCTCCAAGGATGCCCACCAACTGTGCAGCCCCGGTAGCAACGGAAGGGTTTAAATATTTGGGCATATACATTGTCAGAGACCCTGCAGTATTTGTGCAGAGAAACCTAGACCCCCAGATGGAGCGCCTCAGTGCTGATGTGCGTCACTGGCGTTCCCTCCTGTTGTCATTAATGGGCAGAGCGGCCCTATTCAAAATGATGGCCCTACCTCGCCTCCTTTGTCTTACAGAATACCCCGTATCGAGTCCCCCCAACCATTTAAAAAAAAATATCCTCCGAAGTCAGGCAGCTACTATGGCAAGGTGGCTCATCTAGGATAGCGTTTACCAAACTGCAGCGCGGGGTATATGATGGTGGTTTGGCGGTTCCAAATCAGGCTGTATTACTGGGCCTCACAGCTCATGGTCATAAATGACTGGGTATATGCCGACCCGGATGAACCAGCATATCGGGTGGACAGAGCCGGCATGCCGGGGGGTCATTATGCCTCACTCCTCTACTCAGGAAGGAGGCAGCTGCAGTGCCCTCCCCACACAAGAGTAGTGGTGGAATGCTGGAGGGAGGCAAATAGATTGCTGGGGTGGGTGGAAAAATTGACTAGCCAAACTCCATTGTGGGAAGGCGACCTCCTGAAGGAGGTGGCAACACTAACAGGCTTTGGGAAGTGGAAACTTATAGGGATCGACCGCCTGGAAGACGTATGGAGGGGGGAAGCACCACTCCCCTTCGAAACCTTGCAGCAGGAATACACCTTGCATCAGACGCAAAAATACCACTACCTCAGGCTTATACACGCCCTGCAGCGACACATCCAGCGGGGTACCCCCCTTCCGGACAAGTCCCCTCTGGAGGATAAGTTACTCCTTGACCCTATCACCGAAAAACCAACCTCTGCAGTCTACCGTAAGCTAATAAACAATATGCCAGATCCCCTCGTGGCCCTGAGAGCTGCATGGACAGATGACCTAGGGAACTTGGACGACACAGGAGGCAATACAGAGTCCTAGGGAGATTGCAGTGCGGTCTCGCTTTAGATTAGTACAAACTAAAATACTGCATCGTACATACTACCCACGCACACACCTATACACCTGGGGCAAAATGCAGACTGCGCTCTGTGTCAGGGGGTGCCAGCAGGAAGGTACTTTCTTCCATATCCTTTGGGAGTGCCCTGAGATAGGCAGATACTGGGAGGGGGTGACGGAGGTGTTGTCCAGAGTCTCCGGGGTACAGGTCCCGATGGATGCTAAATGGCTCCTCCTTATGATCAAAGGCGACTCAAATTGGCCCAGACACACAGGAATTTGGCTTGCCCTGGCAGCCGGGGTCGCCAAACGGAACATTGCGAGGAGGTGGGGAGCCCCCTCTCCGCCTTTGCTGAGAGAATGGAAACGTGACCTCGATTGGTGCCAACGGGCCGAGGAAACTCTATACAAAGGCAGAGGGTGTGCCAAAAAGTGGGAGAAAATATTGTCACCATGGTGTAAATACAGAGGGGGATGTATTGTAGCGGATCAGCATCCTGTATAGTACAATTATAAGAAGATGTGACCCTGAACTGTCTAATGAAGCCGCCATACGGATGATCCGAAGTAATTGTTTATTTGTTCTGTTTCCACTGTAATGTTAATGATGTGCAAATTAAGGTAACTGTTTATTACGAATGGTCGATTGAGCAAAAAGTTAATAAAAAGATTTAAAAAAAAAAAAGAAATGTAGTTATATAACCATGAACTGTGTTTTGATGTAATGCCAACAATGTCATAAGATCACAATTACTGTTTCCTCTGGAAAACTGCTCTTCACCCCAAAAATACTTCTCTGTTATTATTTATTAAATTAATGAAATAGCCTAATTGTAAGTGAGACCGTTTTGAGGATGACAATGTGATTGACTGATAACAATGATCCAGTGCTTTGAAGTTTCAGGAATACTTTAACATAGTTTGTTTGGAAAGATTACTATTTGTAGCAGTTTCTTGGGTCCCCTGTTTCCAGCTGTCTTCGATGCGCCTTCTATTGTTTCCAAACATACTATGTTTATTAAAGTGTCACATACACATTGGATAGGCAACCGCCTAGCAAAGGTTTTAAGAATATAGGAAGCCATTGAGGAGGTCCATAGCGAGGAATGAGGTTAAAAGCTGTTTTCCTTTCTAAGGTTTCATACCCTTCTGAACTACACAGGGATTATTGCATTCTTTGTGGTTCTCTGATAGAATATCGATGTTAAAAATATCGATGTTCAAAATATTGAAAAAATATATAGACTACAAAAATATCGACTCCCTTACCTACACAGGTAAGTACAAAAATATTAATGTAAAAAATATCTATTTAAATATATATATAAAATAATATATATTAAATATATTAAATATTAATATGTTTAACAAAATAATTTAAATGTAATATACATTTTTACAAAATATTACAAATAAACCTAATTAAAAAAAAATAAACACACAAACATAATAATTTATACATATATATATATATATATATTTACTTTAAAATAATTAATAAACTATTATCTTTAATTTATTTTAAAACTTTAAAATTATAGAAAAATAAAATATATATATATATATATATATATATATATATATAAAATAATTTAAAATATAAAAAAACTTTCTAGAATAAATTAAAACATTAAACTATGAAAAAATATCTAAACTTAAATTGCCCAATACAATCAGTGCAACAGTAGGAAAAGTGTTGGATAGTAAAATAATTAAATTTACTATTCCAACTCCAGTGAGTGCAACAGTAGGGAAAGTGTTGGATAGCGGAGGGATAAAAATTACTATTCCCACTCCAAAGAGTGCAACAGTAGGGAAAGTGTTGGATAGCGGAGGGGTAAAAATTACTATTCCCACTCCAGTGAGAGCAACAGTAGGGAAAGTGTTGGATAGTGCAGGGGAAAAAATTACTATTCCCACTCCAGTGAGTGCAACAGTAGGGAAAGTGTTGGATAGCGGAGGGGTAAAAATTACTATTTCCACTCCAAAGAGTGCAACAGTAGGGAAAGTGTTGGATAGCGGAGGGGTAAAAATCACTATTCCCACTCCAGTGAGTGCAACAGTAGGGAAAGTGTTGGATAGCGGAGGGGTAAAAATCACTATTTCCACTCCAAAGAGTGCAACAGTAGGGAAAGTGTTGGATTGCGGAGGGGTAAAAATCACTATTCCCACTCCAGTGAGTGCAACAGTAGGGAAAGTGTTGGATAGCGGAGGGGTAAAAATTACTATTTCCACTCCAGTAAGAGCAACAGTAGGGAAAGTGTTGAATAGCGGAGGGGTAAAAATTACTATTCCCACTCCAGTAAATGCAACAGAAGGGAAAGTGTTGGGTACCGGAGAAAAAAAATACTGTTCACACTCAAACACTTAAAAAATAAATAATAAACAAAATTTACAAAATAAAAATTTGAAATATTAAACATATAAAAAGAAAACATATTATAATGTTAATTACATATAACAAAAACCTACAAATATTATATAAAATAAAATAATACATACATTTACAAAAAAATAATTATTTTAAACTAGAAAATATTTACAAACAAAAAAATTAATTAAAACATAAATGGATTTATTTTATGTCCTACCCTATAACACCACACCAATAACAAAACACTTCAACTTTTTAATTACATTTATTTACACAATTAACATAATTAATAATGAATTAAAAATATTATTAATAAAGAAAACGAATAAACATTAACTGACTACACACACTTTAACACTATAATATCCACAACACACACCTAAATTAAACTATAAAATAATAAAACACAATTAAAACTTATTTCAAAATTAAAAACTATTACTATTAACAACGGATAATGAAATATTTAAAATGTATTTAATACCCACCCTTTACCCCTCTAAAAGTAAAAACAGCGCACAAAAAATAAAACGTTTACCAAAAATAAATATCAAATAATTAACATTAAACAACTATATATTAATTAATTAAACACAAATTACTTCCCACCCTTTACTCCTATAAACACCACAACACACACCTAAAATTAATTACACAATTACCAAAATTAATTGCAAATTAATTAATTAAAATTAATTAACAACCAATTAATTCATCAATTAAAAATAAATTACTTCCCACTCTTTACACCTATAAAAACCACAACACACACCTAAAATTAATTACACAATTACCAAAATTATTTACAAATTATTTAAAATTAATTGACAACCAATTAATTCATAAATTAAAAATAAATTACTTCCCACCATTTACACCTATAAACACCACAACACACACCTAAAATTAATTACAAAATTACCAAAATTAATAACCAATTAATTAATTAAAATTAACAACCAATTATTAATTCATAAATTAAAAATAAATTACTTGCCACCCTTTACACCTATAAACACCACAACACACACCTAAAATTAATTACAAAATTACCATAATTAACCAATTAATTAATTAAAAACCAATTATTAATTATTTAATAATAAATTACTTTACACATTTAACACTATAACATCTCAATTAAACAAATATTAATAAATAAAAATTAATCAATACATTTAATATAATTACATTACTTCCCACCCTATTTCCCTATAAACCAGAGGTCTTCAAACTTTGTTGCGTTGAGCCCCCCTAAGCTAACTATTTTGAAGTCGGGGCCCCCCCCTCCAAAACTTTATGGCAAGGACTGGAGGGGCAGGGCTGAGCACAGAGGTTTGGGCTTGTAAGACCATTGCAGGTCTGTAGCTCATAATACACAGTAATGTGAGACTTATAAAAGAGTAAATGCTTGAAACAAAAATTGATCAACAAACAGTGCTCATATTTGGGAGAGTTGTGAGCCCTTCACACTCCTGGGCCCCAATGCAACACCACCTGCTTCACTGATGTTAGCTGCATTCCTGAGTAGCAGGCTGCCCCGCGCACCTCTTTTACCCCTTCTCCACCTTGCCTCGCAGTCACTCCAGTCTTGACACAGGCTCTGTATTCCTTTGAGAAAAAATAGCTCTCACACATTGTCTCTTCTGCAGCAAGGGTTCCCTCTGCTCTACTGCAAGCAAGCAATATGAGCCTTAATGTCCCTTTTGCAAAGACACCCATGCGATACCCATGGACAGGATTGAATTGGGATAAAAAATCGGCCCGGGCACGCTAAAAAAAGTGGCCCACATTTGCATATTGCCTTTCCGCAAAACACTGCTTCGGCGAACTTTTATTTAAAAAAAAAAAAGGGGGGGGGGTAAAAAAAATGCAGGGATTAGTTTACACTGGTGAAACACACCTGAAAACAAGTGAGGCCACTTCTGCTCAGGCCCCCTGCCCCCGCTCAGTATGCACACATTAATTGTCCCGCCCAGCGAGAGCAAGGGAGTGACACCTCTGCCCTGATAAAAGGGAGGTAATGGACGCCCATCTGCCTCCAGAAAGGCCACTCAGGCACCCACTGGGCCACTGGCGGTATCCGAACAACGCAGAGACCACCCAAATCGGCCTCCCCAGACTGCTTGAAAAAGCAGCCCACAGCTGGAACTGGACACTGGCCCCTCGGGCATTGCCTGAGTGCCCAAGTTACCAATCCGACGCTGCCCATGGAAGGCACCCTTAATGCAAAGTAATGCAAGGCAGCATGTAGCAAAACTTTGTGTTACTTTGGGAAACTATCCAATGCAAATCCTGACTTGCTTCGAATAGTAAATCCCATCGGGTTTGCATTGCAAAATTAACGCAAAGCATTTGTAAATCTGGTCCCTACAGTGGCGCTGCGCAGCCTTGCTTTACATTTGGGTACAATCCAGTTTCAGGAAGCAGTCATAAATCACAGTAGTTTTGGTATAGGCCCGGGTGAAATTTAAATTGCTCTGGCATAATTTGCATAATTTCCGGAGCTTCATATTACACGAGTTCCCAAAATTATGCCATTATGCCAAACCTCGTAATTATGCCATTGTTTGAGATAATGTTATAGCGCTGGAGCGTGGGAAGAACACGAACGACCAGAACGCCAGCAGCACTTGTGTTTTTCACACAATTTTTCAGTGCAAAGTATGTCCTCTTTGGAACAACGACACTTTTGCACTAAAATATTGAGCTAAATGACAGATTTGCATTTTGGGTAGTTATGCGTACTTTTCACAAAATTTCACATATTTTATGAAAGCAGATTCCACAAATTCCACCCCCACCCCCCTAGTGTGGTATCCCAGAACACTAAAAAGTGACGTTTTCTCTCATCCTTATCCTTCTCTGTCGAACTGTCTGTGAATAAGATGGGAGAGATAAAGGGGCAGAAATGACAATGGCATAGGAGGGTGAACGGTAATCCAGGCTGCTCCTCCCTCCCTACTGGTTAATAGTCTGGCCACTCACTAGAACAAGGGATGGGGAACTTGTAACACTGGTGATGCACTTACATTTTCAAAAGTCAAGGGTCATAAATTACTATCTACACTTTTGCATGGCTCTTTTAAGAATGGCTGTAAAATAAATCTACAGGCTGATGATTTGGTGAGACCTGATGCATTATGGAAGGTGGCTGGTTTCTTTTCCTATATACACCCGCTAGCAGTGTTGCACAAGTGAAAATATCTGTTAGGTTGACCAATCCTCACCTCACCGATGATAACCATATTTTATCTAGGCAGTTGGTTCACCACTGAAACCAGTGCCCAGGCTAAAAAAACGGCCACTGCTGAGTATGCAAACTCCTTTTTAACTTCACGAAAATGCGGCATGAATAAATGCCATATTCTATTAATCAAACTACACATGTCTGCCCAGATGCTTGAATTTCCGTGCATCAGCCAATCATAAAGGAGAAAATATTATATATCATCCTTTAAGTCAACAATGTCCCATTAATGCGAATGTACAATTTCTGGAAATGTATAAAGCTTGTCAAGACATAAATGATTCTTTTATGTTAGTCATTAGGTGGCCTTTTAGTGAAGATTATTTTTTCATTTTTAAACTTTTATGTACAAATCACTTTTGAGTGTGAGAATTTTCGAGCTCCGAAATGTAATGTTGAAGTAACAAACAGTTGACTGTTCTACATGTTTAGATTGTCTTTATGTTTTATAGGTAGATAACTGTGAAAACTGCGCCTTTTAAATTATATTGTCCGATATAATTATTTAAATAGTTTGCAATGGTTTGAAAACAAGAATCGCATTAGACGTTTGGCGCTCTAGACGCTGTACCGCCTTTGCCAACCCGGCTGCGGCCTCCAACCAAATTGAAATATTACCACCAAGCAAAAGAGAAAAGGCGTTAAAACAGTATTTACATTAAATAGGTTTGTGTATTTGGTTGTGTATACAAAGCGGGATCTACTTAAGAGCATCAGGACCTGTGGAGCTAATATTTGCAATAACTGGTGCCTCTGTGAAACATTTCTGTCCCACACCGTGGTTGCAGCCTGTAATAAGTGCTGGAAATGTGTAATTGGTTATTTTTCAGAATATTGACGGTCTTGACGAGGCACTGTGATAAGAGTGAGGCAGGAGGGCGGGCCGTTCAATGGGGTGATACATGATTCCTAATGTCGCTGAAAGCCGTTGTACAGTAAACAGGCAGTGTTTCTCACGTTTTAACAGTGTTTGACAGGTGCACGTAGTTTATATAAGCAACAATTTGTTTATGTTTCAGTAACTTAAATGACCGTAGTACGGTTCTGCTGGCGGTAATTCAGCCATCAGCAATCCCACTGAAGGCAGATTTACCCCATCCGAGCAGAACCTTCGCATTTTATACTACCCACCATCTGTAAATCACGCCCAGTTATCCTACAATGGATATTACTTTAAACGCATTCAGCAAGTGGATGCAGTCTGTGAAGGACCATGCAGTACCGATGGTTGCAAATGGTCGACTGGCGCCCCCCTTGAGATGTCTCCACGACCCCCCAAAGGGGGCGCGCCCCACAGTTTGAAGACCACTGCTATAAACCCACAACCCGCTACGGAACTAAAAACGCAAAATTCAAATATATATTTTTTTAAATAAATTTAATATAATTAATTTACTTCCCACCCTATCCCCCTATAAACCCACAACTCGCTATGGAACTAAAAGCACAAAATTCAAATAAAAAAAACTAACTACTAAAAATTGAAAACATATATTAAAAATACAAACAATTCTTATATAAAAAAACATACATCACATACATATAAAATCTATACTAAAATACATAATAAAAAACGATATTTTTAACAACTATATTTTTGCAAACAATATTAAACACTTCGATATTTTTAAAATCGATATTACTTACCTTAAGTCGATATTCTTGACCACGATATTCTTGCTGTCGATATTTCTCACCCACGATATTAATGACTCGATATTTGTGCAACTCGGTATTTTGTACTCGATATTCTGTCTCTGCACCATTCTTTGTAATACCCACACCATCATACACACTCCTCTTAAATTATCTGCCTGTCCTTTTAATAGCTGAAGATATTTTAACAATTGTGGAATCAGTGCTGTGAAAATAAACATGCCAACATTACATGTAGAAGAACATAAGTTAAGAGTTTATTGAACGTGCATTTCTGAAAGATTTAGAATGGCTGATAAATTGCACACAGATTTCATTTTTTTTTGGGGGGGGGTGTTCTCAAGTGTAATAAATAACTTTACTACCATAAACATTTCTAATCATGCAATGAAAATGAATTTCCTGGGGGAAACATCAGAAGAAAAATAACTGAAAGCTTGCCCTCCCCTTAATTAGGTTTCCTATCTGTGGGTCTAATCCTACATAGGGCCCTTCCTTTCCCATCATCTGCTTGCCTGGCACAGGTATCTTCATGTTACTACTGTATGTTTGTAGCAGAAGCAGTCATTATTATATTTTCTTATTACAGTTGAGTAGTGATGATACAGCCAGACAGTAAAAAGAAAATATTACATATGCATATAATTTTTCTTCAGGTACCTATGTATTGTATTAATTTTGATGTACAGAGGATCATATTTGTGAAGCTTTGATACCAATGTTTCCGTTAATAGCTATTTCGATTTTCATAATTATACGTATTAAAATGTGTACAAGTTAAGTTTTTCTGTACAAAAATAAATACATTGCTTGTGAAGGTGTTATTCAGAATGAATAGCACTTTTATGAAATAGTGACCACATCATGATTGTGTTTGCTTTTTGCTTACAACTTTCCTTTTACTTACAGACCTACAGCTTGTATTACATGGATCTGTTGGTGAAGGAACTGCACAGCAGCTCACTAACACATTTGACTATCCCTGTCCTTCAGCTCGCTGAGGTTATTGCTCATGATGTTGTGGAAAGTAAAAGCCTGTCTGACCTCTACCATCTAAGGTTTGTATCAGTTGTGTGTGTATTTTCTTCGTTAATGTGGGAGGTTTGGTTGTATGAAGCCAAATGTGAGGTTGTACCCCTAGCTCCTTATAGTGTAAACAGTTTAGAGCCTGTAGTAATTGAAACTGTGAGTTATACTGGTGATAATAAGTAAACAGGTTTGTTTCCAGTGCCCACATTTTTAGAAAAGGATTGGACAAATGTCCACAGCACTATTTTGGGTTGGATGCAAGCTGACATGATTGAGGCAAAATATTTTTAGGTAAAAGAAAGCAAGCAAAATCTTGTTAGGGTTGTTCCCAGAACTACAATAAGCAAATGATGCAAAAAAGCATGAAGTGGAATCAAGACTATGCAACCTTGACATTCAGCTCTGATGCCTTAAGTAGTGCTGGCCACTGGCTTGGCTTCTGAGCAAAACTTTGGGCACCAGCACTTACTCTTTTACACAATATGTGTTGACTCAGGCATCCTTTGACATGCACTACGAGTACAATCTTATATATGTAATAACCAGGGCTTTATGCAATACCACAAACTCCACATATTCAAGCAATGCATTAGGATAAAAGTTTATTTTAATCAGCTGGCTCTGCACAGCTCAAAGTTGGCACAGTGCAGAAGTATTCTGCACTGAGCTTCCATAAAATGAATTTGCAGCTATGGAGAATTCCCAGTATTACTAGCTCAATCTAAAACATGAGTTTCTACAGCTGAAACAGAAATACATGCCCTCTTACAGGCCACACAGAAGGCGAATCCATTAGCTCCCGGTCACAAAGTGTTTGACTTCATCTTTCAGCCTGCAAAGATATGATGTAGACCTGCCTCATTGGTGTCTAAACAGACTCAGAGATTTGAACAGTAAATTGATCCTGACTAAAGAGTTTTACGGAAAGATGGCTGTCCTACAAGATAAGTTATCCTGGAAATTGTGCATAGACATATCTTAAAAGGTAGTTAGGATAGACCACACAAATGGGGCTCATGAGGGCATGTCATCTGCAAACGCAAGCATTAGTGCTACTTTATCCTGTTACAGGAGCAATTTTGGTGACTGTACATGTCTGAGTTCTCGAAGATATGTACTGGAATGTAATGTATGTAAATGGATTAAACCATCTACAGCTGCGGGCCTGCCATTTATATCAACCTTTTTGTGTCAACCACTACAAGTACGTTCTGTTTGAAAATCAATTCATGTTTTCTGTTCCTGTGGGAGTGGCCACAAGACTTCCACTGGCACTCGTGCCTTAAGGTAACTATAATTGGCTCCCTCGCCATGCACTGCTAATTACACCACATATTACATCACTCATGACATCTGCTGTCACATCATTGATTATATCACTGCAACATTTGCAATGAAATTATTGATGACAAAACTGTGCTCCGCTGGGGCACGAGTTAGTTACCTTAGGGCACGTGTTATAGGCACTTGAGATAACTAGAACTGGTGAATTTCAGTGGTTTTGTATGTTTAAAATGACATGTTTTAACTGACATTTTCACCTAACTATAACATCACTTTAACCTTTGTTTTTTGTCAGTATGTATGCATGCATATCTATACGTATCTATATATATATATATATATATATATATATATAATCTACTGGCGGTCGCCAGTAGATAGTTATAGTTAGGACCTATTATCCATAGGAAATCCGCAACATTCTATTTGAAATAACGTTGGCGCCGGTTGACTAATCTTTGCGAAAGCTTCCAACTTGTTGGGGCGCTCCGGTCCGCTCCTATCCTGAAAGTCTCGGGGTGATACGTCAAGCGGGGGCCGAGAAAAAAGGGGGGGTCCCAAAACGCGTTTTCCCCATTCATTTTTCCATAGGAACCTTTAGTCGCAGCTACAGCCCGAACTGCTGAACGGAATTACACCAAATTTGGCAAAGAGGTAGCCCTTGGTTCAGTGTCGTGCCTTTTGCTTAAATGGTGTAAATCCGTTCAGTAGTTTCTGAGAAAATCACAAGTAAAGTCACATATATATCTATGGCCGAGTAGGGTCCGCGTACCCTGAGCGCACACTGCGCGCACCGTCCCGATCACGAGCTGCATGCTAATTGGCTGTCAAGTGGCTGTCAACATTCCGAATCAGGAAGTGTTGCCAGCCATTTTGTGCCTCGGTAGAACCGAGGCACAAAAACAAGTGCGCAAAACGGACAAAGGGGGCAGGGTAGAAACACCCTGACCCCCTAGGCCTGCTCAGGGGGTCCCACAAGGACCCCCTGGGCAGAAAAAAGCATTTTTATATTTTTTAAATCGGCAGGATGCGCTCAGGGTGTGCGGATCCTGCCGACAATCAAGCGCGGTCTCCCGCGCTCGATGCAAATTTGCCCCTGGGTGGCCCAAGTCCCGGGGGCATGCGGGGGTGGGTTTATTGTTTATGGGGGGCCTCTAAGGCCCCCAAGCCCCAGGGACCACCACCCCCCGGGCTTATATAGAAAATGATGGCGGGAGGGCTGTGCGCCCTCCCGCTGCCCCGGGACCGCCACCCCCGGGGCTGTTTTTTATTTTATTTTAAAAACCTGTGTGGGGGCTCCAGCCCCCACATGCCCCGGGACCGCCACCTCCCCGGGGCACTAAAGATTTAAATATGGGGGTCCGTTACGGACTCCCAGAGCCCCGGGGACCACCACCTCCCCGGGGCTTTGAACAAGTTGGGAGGGGGCCGCGCGGCCCCTCCTGGAGCCAGTGATGGCCCTGGGGACCACCACCCCCAGGGCCGGCTCCTGCAGTGTCCCGGGTGCCTACCCCGGGACACTGTAGTTTGCTATGACAGGACGGGAGCATCGCGGCTCCCGTCCTGTCATAGCAAACTTGGTTTGCATTTTGAAAGAGAGAGCAGGAAACCTGCTCTCTCTTTCAAAATGCAACCAATTGCTTTTCACACGGGGAGCAGCATGTTAGCTGCTCCCCATGTGGAAAGCAATGCCGGCTCCCGCAGGAGGCGGAGAGCCGGCTGGGACTGTGGGGGATTGGGGACCCCCCCACAGTCTCCAACGAGAGGCCAGGCCCCGGGGATGGGGTCCCCGGGGCCATAAGTGGCCCGGGAGGGGGGCCACGCAGCCCCCCTCCCCAATAAAAAAAAATAAAAAAAGGGCAAGGCCGGCCCCGGGGGGATGGGGTCCCCGGGGCCTTAAATGGCCTGAGGAGGGGGCCACGCAGCCCCCTCCAAATATTTTTTTTTTTTAATTAAAAAAAGAGGGCATGCCTTGGGGGATGGGGTCCCCGGGGCCAATAGAGGCCCAGGGAAGGGGGGCCACGCAACCCCCTTCCCGTTTAAAAAAAAAAAAAATGCTCAGGCCCCGGGGATGGGGTCTTTGGGGCCAAAAGTGGCCGAGGGAAGGGGGCCACGCAGCCCCCTCCCATAAAAAAAAAAGAAAAAAAAAAACGGCATTGTGCCGGAGGCCGCCGCCCTCCCTGCAGCAGTGTGCAAACGCGCCCCCTGGCACGTTTTAAGAAGGGAAGTAATTCCCCTTGAATACTGGGGGTCCCTGGGGCCAACTAGCCCACCAGGAACCTCCAGTATGCGCCAGGGGCTGTGTTGCAGAGAGGTGTACAGAGGCCACGCCCCTTTATACACCTCTCTGCAACGCAGCTCTGTGGCGCTTTGGAGGTACATGGTGGGCTAGTTCGACTCCAGGGACCCTCAGGATTCAAGGGACTTAATCCCCCAACTTAAAACGCGCCAGGGGCGCGTTTACACAGTGGTGAAGGGAGGGGGCGGGGCTTCAGGTGACATGTGTGCAAACAGGACCCGTGGCGCATTTTAAGATGGGGAATTAAATCCCCTTCAATCCTGAGGGTCCCTGGGGGCCAACTAGCTCACCAGGTACGTCCAGAAAGCGCCACAGAGCTGCGTTGCAGAGAGGTGTAAAAAGGGGCGTGGCCTCTGAACACCTCTCTGCAACGCAGCTCCCTGGCGCATACTGGAGGTACAGGGTGGGCTAGTTGGACCTCAGGGACCCTCATGATTCAAGGGGACTTAATCCCCCAACTTAAAACATGCCACGGGGCGTGTTTGCAGACATGTCACCTCAGGCCCCACCCCCTTCCTTCACCATTGCGCAAATAATCCTCTAAAATCAGCCGAACTACGAATTCCGATTTACTCACCTGTTATCAGGAGAGACCTCAGTGCTGCATCTTTGAGCCCAGTACTGATCCTGAAAAGTAATTCTAACCGTACTTACCAGTAACTTGAATTTCCTTCCATAGGCTAACATTGACTGGTTTCACTTGGAAATTCTTCTAAGTGTGGAGTTTTGGAACTTTATAATATTCCTCTAAAATCAGCTGAACTACGAATTCCGATTTACTCACCTGTTATCAGGAGAGACCTCAGTGCTGCATCTTTGAGCCCAGTACTGATCCTGAAAAGTTATTTTAACCGTACTTACCAGTAACTTGAATTTCCTTCCATAGGCTAACATTGACTGGTTTCACTTGGAAATTCTTCTAAGTGTGGAGTTTTGGAACTTTAAAATATTCATCTAAAATCAGCCGAACTACGAATTCCGATTTACTCACCTGTTATCAGGAGAGACCTCAGTGCTGCATCTTTTAGCCCAGCACTGACCCTGAAAAGTAATTCTAACAGTACTTACCAGTAACTTGTATTTCCTTCCATAGGAATCCATTGTCTGGTTTTCAGCAGAAAAGTTTCAAAGTGTCGATTTTCACAAACTACAAATATTCCTTAAAAATCGCCTGTATGACTTAAACGCATTCTTTCAACTATTTACAGGAGATGCACCAGTGCTGGATCCAGGATCCACCACTGAGTAAGAAAAAGTAACGATAACACTACTTACCTGCTAAGTGAATTTCCTCCCATAGGATAACATTGGTGATTCTATGTGAAAAAGTTTCTAAGTGTCAACTTTTAAAATACAATAATGTTCCGTAAAAATCACTACTGTAACCAAAACGCTTTTACTCAACTGTTTACAGGAGATGTCCCAGGACTGAGTCTAGGATCCAGTCCTGTGGTTAGAAAAGTAATCCATAAAGTAACTAATTGCATTTAACTAGAAATTCCCATTGAGCTCAATGTTGCATTGTGTTTGAAATTGTGTTGCCCATTGCAACAACTGTAACTACTGTACTTAAAAGTCTATTGCCTATTTGCAAAGTATTTAAACTAAAGTAATTGATTGTGAGAAAGTATATTTTGTAATGTAATGTATAATGTAATTACAATGTAATTTAAAAAATAAAATATCTAAAAATAAATAGTTTAAAAAATGTAGTAAATCAGTATCAAAAAATAAATATAACAATTTATACATTTAAAAATTGTCATTTACAAAACCTTTGAAATTCACTGACAAAAACCATAGGTTTCAGACATGTTATAGTTAGGAATTAGCATTTAAAAAACCTTTGAAATTCACTGAAAAAACCATAGGTTTCACGCACGTTATAGTTAGAAATTTGCATTTAAAAAACCTTAGAAATTCACTGAAAAAAACCATAGGTTTCAGACACGTTATAGTTAGAAATTTGCATTTAAAAAACCTTTGAAATTCACTGAACAAACCATAGGTTTCACGCACGTTATAATTAGAAATTAGCATTTAAAAAACCTTTGAAATTCACTGAAAAACCCATAGGTTTCACGCACGTTATAGTTAGAAATTAGCATTTAAAAAACCTTTGAAATTCACTGAAAAAACCATAGGTTTCACGCACGTTATAGTTAGAAATTAGCATTTAAAAAACCTTTGAAATTCACTGAAAAAATCATAGGTTTTATGGACAGTTATAGTTAGTTGGACATTGCACTCGTACAAAACCCGTGAAATTCCCCCGCTATAGTTAGTTCAGCTAACTATAACTCGCGCCCCCGCAATGCACTGCTGATGACGTCACATATTACATCACTCATGACATGGTCAGTGACATCACTGATGACATCTCAAATGACATCACTGATGACATCATCAAGTGACTGTGTGTTTCTGTAAAGTTTAAATATGTTTAATATATATAGGGAAAGGCGTATTGCAGAATGAGTGGGTGTATAAGTGTCTAAATGGATGATTTAGTACGTGCGTGACTGACTCTACAAGTGAGTGATTAAACGTATCTTACTGAATGCATGGGTTAGTGACTAAACTGTGTGAATGTCCGTATCCGTCTGTTTGTTGGTGTGTAAGTGGATGCATGGATTTGCGAATAGCTACATGAGTGTCTATATGGGTTATTGATTGGTTCACAGAGTATCTGTATGGCTGCCTGAGTGTTTGTGTGGGTGGGGTGTGTGTGACTCTGTACATAGATGTGTGAGTGGGTGATTCACTAGGTGCATGATTTCAAGAGTGCATCTGTGATGGACTGCTTGGGTGGGTGAGTGTGTGTATGGGTGTGTTAGTGAGTGAATGTATATCTCAGTGGTACATGTGCGAGTAACTACATATGTAAAAGGCAGTATATATGTGTGTTAGAGTATTTAAATGGCTATAAGCGAGAGTGTGTGATTGTGAGAGTGGCTGTATGGATGCATGTGTGCTTGTATCAGTTATTGTATAAGAGCGTAAGAATGTGCTAGTATTTGTATGAGTAAGTGAGCTGGTGTGTGTATAACTGTATAAGTGAGTAAATGGGTGTGTGATTAATTTTTTGCATGACTGACTAGGTGTGTGAGTACCTCTATGGATGAGTGGCAGTGTGTGAGTGTTTATATAGGTGTATGAGTGCATATGATAATCCTGTACTGAGTGACTGTAAGTATGAGTGACTGTACGGGTGAGTGAGTGGATGTGTGTGTAGACCTAAGAATCAGTGAGTGGGTATGTAGTTATTGGTGTTGGAGTGTCTATGGTTTTGCGAATAGCAGTCTGTAATTTAGAGTGGGTGTATGAAAGGTTATATTAAGGTGTGAGGAGGTGCATCAGATTATCACGTAGATGATGTCATCAGTGATGTCATTTGAGATGTCATCAGTGATGTCATCAGTGATGTCACTGACCATGTCATGAGTGATGTAATATGCGACGTCATCAGCAGTGCATTGCGGGGCGCGAGTTATAGTTAGCTGAACTAACTATAACGGGGAATTTCACGGGTTTTGCACGAGTGCAATGTCCAACTAACTATAACTGTCCATAAAACCTATGGTTTTTTCAGTGAATTTCAAAGGTTTTTAAATGCTAATTTCTAACTATAACGTGCATGAAACCTATGGTTTTTTAGTGAATTTCAAAGGTTTTTAAATGCTAATTTCTAACTATAACGTGCGTGAAACCTATGGTTTTTTCAGTGAAAATATATATATATATCACCTACTAGCGGTCGCCAATATGTATTTATAGTTACAACCTAGTTTCCATAGGAAAAGCATTTTTTGACTTGCCTATATCTTTGGCGTCATTTGACGAATCTTCACAAAATGTTCTGAAAAAAAGTGTGCTGATGATTCTTGTTGCACATGGAAAGTTTATGGGTGATCCGTCAAGCGGAGGCAGGGAAAAAAGGGAGGGGGTCAAAAAATGTGCGTTTCCCATGTTAATTTCCCATAGGACCTTTAGACAAATTTGGCAGGAAGGTAGATGTTGGTCCAGGGAAGTGCCTTTTTGTGATTTGGTGTAGTACTGTTAAGTAGTTTTAGAGATATTAACCAAAATCCCAAAATATATATATAGGGACGCAGATCCTCCGTACTCATTTCTGATTGGCTGCCAACACTTTAAACCAGGAAGTATTGGCAGCCATCTTGGGACTCGGCTTGAACTGAGTCCCAGAAAAAACGTTAAAAAAAGAAAATGGGGAAGATAGAAATACCCTGACCCCCTTGGCCTCTGGGGGGGTCCCACAAGGACCCCGCAGGGTCAAATAAGTATTTTGTAAAAAAAGAATCTGGCGGGAGCCGCGCTTATGTAGTAATAAGCCCCCGGGTGGGGCAGGCCTCGGGGTCATTTTGTAAATAAAGAAGGGGGAGCACGTGCCCCCCCTCCAGGGGCTTATTAATGCCCCGTGGACCACAATGTCCCCAGGGCTTATTTGTTATTGAAGGGGGGGCTATCCCAGACCACCCTGGGCCCAGGGGACCACCACCTCCCCAGGGCCACATTCCAAAACTAAATTTTAGCGGTCTCGTGGACCCCCCCTTGCCCCGGGGACCACCACCTCCCCAGGGCTTATGAATTATGTAAGGGGCCTCTCAGTCCCCCCGCGGGCCCGGGGACCACCACCTCTCAGGGATCATAAGGAAGTTTTATTGGGGTGCCTCAAGGCCCCCCCCAGGACCACCTCCCTGTGACCTCCTTCTTTTAAAAAAAATTGGGAGGGGGACCACGCGGCCAGACTCCTGCCCTGGGCCGTTCTCTGCTCTGGGGACAACCCTCCCCGGGAAGGCCCTACAAATTAGAAAGGAGGCGGGCAGCGCGGCCCCCCTCCTGGAGCCACCAATGGCCCTGCGGACCGCCACCCCCCAGGGCAGCTCATGCAATGTCTGGGGTGCCCACCCCAGGGACATAGCTGCTTGCTGTGGCTTGCCGGGAGCTTTACAGCTCCTGCCAAGCCACAGCAAAGAAATGGCTTCCAGCAAGTAAGAGCATTAAAAATGCTCTTGCTTGCTGGAAGCGAAGCAGAATTGCTTTCAGACATAGGGTGAAGCCTTTCCAGCACCTCCCTATGTCTGAAAGTAATGCTGGCTCCAGCAGTGGGCCGAGAGGCAGCTGGGAACGCGGGGGCCTTCAAGCTCTCCCCACGGTCCCAGTGGAGAGTTGGTGCCCTGGGTGCACCCACGAGAAGATGGAGCCCCTGGGGCCAAATTCGGCCTGGGAAGGGGTCCACGCATCCCCCGTCCCCATTGCTAAATAGCCAGTCCCCAGGGATGGGGTCCCCAGGGCCGCATGGCTCCCCTCCCCCAAAAGTATAATTTTTAAAAAAAACAAGGCCAGGCCCAGGGATGGGTTCCCTGGAGATGAAATCGGCCCAGGAAGGGGGTCCGCGCACCCCCCCATTATTAACAGGCCGGGTCCCGGGGGATGGAGTCCGCGGGACCAAAATCGGCCCAGGGAGGAGGGGCAACTTCCCCTCTCCCCCATTCCAAAAAGTCCTTGCTCCGGGAGATGGGGTACCCAGGGCCACAATCGGCCCAGGGAAGGGGGACCATGCTGCCCCCTTCCCTAATAAATGAAGAAAATGTGAAAACAGAGCTGGCCCGGGCATGTCATCGGAAGCCCCGCCCCCTTTCACCACCACTCTGCAAACGCGCCGTCCTGCGCACTATTACTTGGGGGATGAAGTCACCTTTGCTGTGAGGGTCCTTGGGGGCCAACTACCCCTCCTGTTACCTCCAGTACGTCCCAAACACCAGGATGGCTGAAAGGTCGTCAGATTCCACACACCCTTTCTCCACCACTCTGCATTACTGGTTGGGGGATGAAGTCCCCTTGGATGCTGAGGGTCCTTGGGGGCCAATAAGCCCTACTGTTACCTCAAGTAAGTCCCAAACAGCAGGATTGGTGAGAGGTCACGGAGGGCAAACCCCATTTCTCCACCACTCTGCAAACGTGCCTCCTGGTTGGGGGATGAAGTCCTCCTGGATGCTGAGGGTACTTGGGGGCCAACAAGCCCTCCTGTTACCTCCAGTAAGTCTGACTCAGCAGGATTCCTGAGAGCTGGTCGAAGGCCCCGCCCCCTTTCTCCACAACTCTGCAAACATGACTACTAGTTAAAAAACCATAGAAATTCACTTAAAAAATCCAAAGGTTACAGGAAAGTTATAGTTTGGAAATAGCATTTTTTTTAAACCTTAGAAATTCACTGAAAAAACAAAGGTTACAGTGACGTTATAGTGAGGCTCAGATTTCACTCATACAAAACCATAGAAATTCAGCATTTATAGTTACCTGAGCTAACTATAACTTACGCCCCACAATGCACTGCTTATGACCTCACATATTACATTACTCATGACATGTCGCCAGACGCCAGACATGCTGGCGGTCCCTCTATGGGGGTGCCAAGTTATACCAGGGAACTTTTGATGTCTATTGGTCAGCGGTCTAACCTCTGTGGCTTGCACCTAGGGAGTGCAGTGGAAGGGCCTTTTTGTTGTCGTAGATGCGGGTACAATTCCTACCCCTCATCGCCCTCACCGCTACCTGCCCCACCAAAAATCAACTTGAAAATTTTGCATCTTAATGTGCGTTCCTTGGTCAAACACTATATGGAGATCCATGACCTTATAGAGGATGAATCACCTGACGTGTTTTTCATAACTGAAACCTGGCTCACAGATGCCACAGTGGCGGAACCAGGCCTTGCACTTCCCCCGGGCTTCAGCATTCGGACCCTTAATAGAGAGACTAGAGGGGGGGGATAGCTGTTATTTTTAAATCTCACCTTCACTGCACCTTTGTCAAGGAAGACGTAGCAGGGTGCGAATGCGCCCGCTTTGTCATTTCTTTTAGTGCCCACTCTTCTATTACCGGCCTATTAGTCTACCGCCCCCTGGACCTATCTCAGAATTTAGATCAGCCATTATTGAGGTGGTGAACTCCTTGGCACTGAGAGCCGCGAACTTCACCCTCATTGGCGATCTAAATATTCATTTTGATCGTCCCTCCGATCCAGAAATTAGCAGCTTACTTGCAGATTTTTCCGCCTGTCAATTAAGACAGCTGGTGGTGGGACCTACTCACACTGCTGGGCATTTACTTGACCCTGTCTTCTCTAATATCTCTTCTCTTATGGTCAATACCCCTAGTCCAGTGTGTTGGTCTGACCACCACCTTATTTCTATTTCCCTTCCCTCGTCCGAGGGAGTGACCAGAGCTGACCTCAAGGCCACCTTAAGACGCTGCTGGCACAAACTTAAATTAGATGACCTTCTTGCCTACTTGGCGTCCTACCCTCCTATCCCAGACACTGATCCAGAGCAATCGTATAAAGCTCTTTGTGATTGGATACTACGGGCATTAGACACTCTTATTCCTGCTAAATGGTCCAAAGGGCGTTGTTCTAGCTCTAATCCTTGGTACAATGACTCTTTGGCTGCCTTGCGTACCACTTGTAAACATCTAGAACGGGCTTGGAGAAAGGATTACGACCCTGCAGATAAAAAGATGTACCAGGATGCTATCAAACGATATCATAAGGCTATACACCTGGCACGAGCGGCCTATCTTACCAACGAGATTAAGTCCAGCAAAAACCCTGCGAAGAGCATTTTTAAAATTCTCAAAGATTTTAAGAGCAGGAAGGACCCTCCTACCCTGACAATTGTGTCTGGGCAGCAATGTGAGGCTCTGGCCACCTTCTTTGTCCAGAAGGTAGAAGCCATCTATAAATCTTTCCCCACGTGCCTCCCGGACCCTGTGGCCCCATTAGCATCTTGGCCGACTGCTACTCTGGCAGCAATTCCCCCTATATCTCAGGATGAGCTTCTTACACTAAGCACTAAGGTCAAATCTGGTTCCCCTTTGGACCCTATGAGGCCTGCCCAATTTAGAGATTGTCTACCTATACTTCTCACGCTTTTATGTCAGTCGATTAACTCTTCTTTCATTACGGCAATGGTCCCCTCGGCATGGAAGCAGGCTAGGGTGATCCCCCTGCTGAAAAAACCCTCATTGGATCCCACCAAGCCGGAAAATTTCCGACCCATTTCTCTCTTGCCTTGAGTTGCTAAAATCGCGGAGGCTCACACTAATAAAGTTCTTTCGGACTTCTTGAACAACAGCGGTATCTTAGACCGCTCCCAGAATGGTTTCCGCTCCGGTCATAGTACCGAGACAGCATTATTAGCAGTGAGTGAACACCTGCGGACCATTCTGGACGAGGGTCAAACGGCGGCTCTGATACTGCTTGATCTCAGCGCCGCGTTTGACACGGTCTCCCATCAGATCCTCCTGCACCGTTTAGAGGAAGCAGGGGTAGTCGGCTTGGCACTGGAATGGTTTCGGTCTTTTCTGTCCGACAGATCTTTTCAGGTCTCCGCCCCCCCTTTCTCTCTCATGCCCACTCCATCAAACAGGGGGTCCCCCAGGGCTCGGTGTTAAGCCCCACTCTGTTTAATCTCTATGTCCAACCCTTGGCAGGAGTGGCGCGGGACCATGGCCTGACCATGGTCTCCTATGCTGATGATACTCAGCTGGTGGTAGCCCTCTCCGATGACCAGCCTCGGGACGCTACACAGTTCCGGAACGGTCTAGAGGCGGTTGCACGCTGGATGACCACAAACTGCCTTCAGCTCAACGCGAACAAATCTGAGGTGCTGTTGGTGGGGAATGATAAGGGGCTCTGGAGTACACAGTGGTGGCCGGCATCCTTGGGCTGCGCCCCAACACCTAAGCTGGTGGTTAAGAATCTAGGGATCTGGCTCGACTCCACTCTTGGATTCCAGGATCACACTAAGAAGATCGCCGGCACCTGTTTCGGTCTCCTACGGGGGCTGAGGCCTATTTTGGGGTTTTTCGACCCAGCCACACGTCAATTGATAGTTCAGGCGACTATTCTATCAAGACTTGATTATGCCAACGTTCTATTGTTAGGTGCCAACAAGGCCGAAGCAAACCGTCTTCAACGAGTCCAGAACGCAGCCGCTCGAGTTCTGCTCAGACTCCCCAGAATATGTTCTACGTCAGGCACTCTACGCCGCCTCCACTGGCTCCCCATCTCCAAGAGGATCGAATTCAAAACATTGTCTGGCCTTCAAAATTCTCAAGTTCTCTTCCCCGGAGATTTTATCCAATTTGTTGGTCCCTTATGTCCCTGCTCGCCAGCTACGTTCCGCTGAGCAATTCTTGGCCACTGTCCCATGAGTGAAACGTATCAGGGCAGGGGGCAGGTCCTTCCGTTGTCTGGCCGCTAAGTTGTGGAATTCCCTTCCTGTGCAGACTCGCCGTATAGACTGCCTGCTATCTTTCCGGAAGGCCATTAAAACTTACCTGTTTCCCACAGCCTAGCCCTTGCCCTCTCAGACTCTGCATTAGCGCCGGGACGCCCCTTTGCTGGGGCAGCTGTGCGCTTTATAAGCTTAATTAACATAACATAACATGGTCGGTGACATCACTGATGACATCTCAAATGATATCACTGATGATATCATCCAGTGAGTCTATGGTTTTGTAAGAGTGAAATCTGAGCCTAACTATAATGTCCCTGTAACCTTTAGTATTTTCAGTGAATTTCTACGTTTTTTTTTAATGCTGTTTCCGAACTATAACGTCCCTGAAACCTATGGTTTTTTAGGCGAATATATATATGTGGATATATGCACATGAATGGAGGAATAGGACTATTATGTATATCCATATGGTAAAACATTTTTACAAAACAACACCTGACCCGCACTTATGAGTTATAGTTACTTGAGATAACACTAACTAACAGCTGAATTTCTATGTTTTTGTGTGTGTAAATTCTGAACCTAACTATAAAGTCTATATAACCTTTGTTTTTTTCTGTGAATTTATATAGTTTTATTTTGCTCAGTGGGTGTTTGGCCACAGGGCCAGGCCTATGGCCTGGCCCTGCAGCCAATCCCCTACATGCAGGCAACCCACGCCACACACGGCCTGTGGTCAACCCCCTACATTCAGCCAATGGCACGCCGTGTGTGGCCAAAGAACGTGTATGGCTGGGGGTTGGTCGCAGGGCCTGGCGTGTGTCCAGGTCCTGTGGCCAGTCCCCCAAAGGCAGCCAACCTGGATTCATGGCCACAGGGCCTCCCTCCCCAGGCTGATTTTGGCCCCGGGGACCCCATCTCCCGTGGCACGCCACGCCATCTCATTATAAATGGGGCGGGGCATGCAGACCCCACCCCCCGCCCTGGGACGATTTCTGGCCCCGGGGACTGCATATCCCGGTGCTAAGCCACATTTAGAAGGAGAAGGGGGCATGTGGCCCCCTGTTGGGCAGTAGTTCAGCTTCGGGGACCCCATCTCCAGGAGCCTGGCCTTGCTGTAATTGGGGACAGGACACGCAGTTGCCCTTCCAGGGCTGATGTCTGGCCCCAGAGACTCCATCTCCTTGCGCCCGGCCATATTTATAAGCTGGAGGGTGGCACGCAGCCTCACTTTCCAGGCTGATTTTGGCCCTGGTGACCCCATCATCTGGGGCACAGCCATTGTCTGAAGAGCAGGGGGCACGCAGCCCCCCTCCTCTGGCCTATATTGGCCCCAGGAGCCCATTCCCTGTGGCCTGGCCATTAAATGGTGGTGGCCCTGGAGCCCACCCAGGGCACCCACTTTATCTTTGTTTGGGTGGCAGGGGGAGCCCCAATGCCCCCGCGGCCCAAGCCAGCTTCCCGTCTCCAGTGGGAGCCGGCATTGCTCGGCCCGCAGGGAGCAGCTAAAATGCTTCTCCCTGCAGGCGGGACTAATTTTTTCATTCGTTTCCCTGCCTGCTTCAATGAGGGCAGGGAAGCAGATAAAAAGCCATCTCCCAGAGGGTGGGAGTATTTTTCATGCTCCCGCCCGCTGGAAGCAGACTGAGGGGCCGATTCCGATTCGGGCCGGAAAACATACCGACCGACTCGGTACGGAAATTTAGTCCGACCGACTCGGACCGGCGCCGTACGACCCGGGTAGTACGATGAAATGCATGTGAAATCCGACCGACTCGGACGGAATACAAAACGACCGACCGAGCCGGACGGAAACAAGCCATCCGGCCGGGAAATCACGCGAAACGAACCGACCGACACGCACCCGGATTGAACCCGAACGAAACGTACCCGCGAACTCCGACCCGCGTAGTACGATGCTGTGCGTGCAAAACACGACTGACTCGCCCGGAGCACAAGCCGTACGACCGACACGCATACAAAACCCAGCCGAAGCAACCCAATACTCCGCGACCGGCTCGTACGCCGCATATGAAACCAAGCGGACACACAGCGGGAACGAGTCGGACAACATCGCACCAGACAACTGCAGCGTCCTACTCGGACACAAGAACGACTCCTACATGCACCAAAAACACCAAGGAATTTTTTTTTTTTAAAAAGGGCCAAACAAGTAACCACAAAGCCAATAAATACAGGGAGGAAAAAAAATGGAACAAGGACACACCTCCAACTCCACCTACATAAAGGCCACAAATCCCTACCATGATCCTTTGCAAATTCCACTGACCTGCCGGCACAGAACACCATCACACAGCAACCACAGACACACTCACAGCTCATACATCACACAAGCCACACACCATCACCACACCTACAAATAGCACCCTCACACACACCCAGCTAAACCTACACTCACACACCCCCACTTGCACACACACACACACATCAATCACCACCACCACCACCCATCACCATGCCCCCAAAGAAGAACCATACATTCCTAGATAGTGAATTGGAAGTCCTGGTAGACGAGATCCTGAGGGTAGAGCCACAGTTGTTTGGTACATTGGTACAACAGACCCCCATGTCGCAGAAAACCAAGATGTGGGAGAGGATTGTCGACAGGGTGAACGCACAATCACCATGTTTGCGCACAAAGGAAGACATCCAGAACAGGTGGTATGATGTGCGCAGGAGGGTCCAGGACCTACTCAAAAAGGACTACCTCCTCAGCCAGCACACCGGCAGTGGCCCTCCTGCAAAACCAGTATACCTCAGGCCCTGGGAGGAGAAGGTGCGTGCCATCCTACCACCAGTGAGCATATACGGACTAACAGACATCCCAGAGCCTGGTGAGTACACAACTAATATACACAATATGGTGTGACAACACACACACATCACAGTCAAGGGGATAGGCAAACCATGCACCCTTAGCAAATACACAGCAACCAAAATATATTCATCCCAAGATGTGAATGGTAGTCAGACAAACACAATACCTCCCATCTCATAGTGATATGTAACTGTGTCATGACATGTAGAAACCTAACAACAAATACAGGAAGGCAGTGGCACAAATAGAACCAACAAACACTCCCAGATATTTAACCACCACTAGAACACCACCTCACAGGGAAGCTCACTGAAAGGAAGGAATTCTGTGTATGCTGGTGAAGTCAGTGTAGCCAATAGCATGATGGGAGTGGTAGTCACAGATATTGGTCACACCCACAATTGGCCCATCAACACCACTCTGAACCATGCTCACATCACAGGGAGTGGAAAACAACTGACAAGATGGCTGACACTGGGTACTGCTGTGGGGAGCACAAGGCCCTGATGGGAACTGGGCACCAACAAACAACAGGACCACACTGTCAGCCATCTTGCCATTGCTGTCACACTCACACACAGTGAAGTCCACTCAAAAGGAAGGAAGTATGGGCATGCTGAGAAGGGGGGTGTAGGCAATAGCATGATGGGAGTTGTAGGCACAGATATTGGTCAGCCTCACAATTGGCCCATCAACACCACTGTGAACCATGCTCACATCACAGGGAGTGGAAAACAACTGACAAGATGGCTGACACTGGGTACTGCTGGGGGGAGCACAAGGCCCTGCTGGGAACTGTGCAACAACCAACAGCAGGACACCACTGACTGACATCCTGAAAGACAACTTGCACTCCCTGCAATGGAAGCACGTTCCATGGTGGGATATCTGGCTGGGTGGGAAGGAGGACTCACAGCACTGACCATAGTTACAAGCACCTCCACTGACACACCCCCTCAACACTAACTCCACATAACCCACCTGGAAGAATGCAATGCCTCACATCCTAACTGAAGATCCCACAACGAACGACCACCCAGGGTTATGCTGTGTGAAGCACAGGGACACTCTTGGGACTTGTAGCCAAACAACTGCCAGGACAACACTCCCAGCCATCCTGTCAGCACAGGCACCCCACCCCACAGGGAAGCAGAGTCAAAGGAAGGAAGGAAGGATGGGCATGCTGGGAAGGGGGTGGAGGCAATAGCATGATGGGAGTGGTAGTCACAGATCAACATCTCACACCCACATGGCCCAGCAAGTTAGCACTGAAGCATGCACACCTCACAGGGAGTCAAAAGCCACTTCAAAGATGACTGACACTGGCCACAGCTGTGGGGAGCACAAGGCCCTGCTGGGAACTGGGCACCAACAAACAACAGGACCACACTGCCAGCCATCTTGCCATTGCTGTCACACTCACACTCAGTGAAGTCCACTCAAAAGGAAGGAAGTATGGGCATGTTGGGAAGGGGGGTGTAGGCAATAGCATGATGGGAGTGGTAGTCACAGATATTGGTCAGCCTCACAATTGGCCCATCAACACCACCCTGAACCATGCTCACATCACAGGGAGTGGAAAAGGACTCACAAGATGGCTGGCACTGGGTACTGCTGGGGGGAGCACAAGGCCCTGCTGGGAACTGTGCAACAACCAACAGCAGGACACCACCGACTGACATCCTGAAAGACAACTTGCACTCCCTGCAATGGAAGCACGCTTCATGGTGGGATAACTGGGCTGGGGGGAGAAGGAGGCCCGGATGGCAAGCAAATACCACCAATGCTGGTCATGCACACACCTCAACATTCATATTGACATGCCACAGGTTGGCAGGACAATGTGCTACACCAATATCACTCTCTGACTGTCACAATTTAGGAGAATGCAATGTCCATGCCCACATCCAGAGGTACAGTCACAACTGTCAGGTGTTTGAACAATTGATGCCAGTAGAAACATAACATACAATCTGTGTCTCTCCCCAAAACAGGTGATGATGGGGACACAGCAGCAGACGAGGAGGAGTCCCTGTCCCAGGCTCCGGGGAACACTGAGCTCACTGGTGTGGATCAGCCTCTGCACTCCTCGGATGGCGAAGAACCAGCTGGACCCTCCGGTGTGAGTCATCATGCAGCACCAGCAGGACCAACATCTGTACCCCCTGCACCCACCCCTCCAACAACTGCCAACACACAGGCCACCCCTGCCAACACGGACAGACCAAGGACCACAGATGACAACAGCGCAGGGACCCAGACCCAAACTGGAGCTGGTGACAACGAGCCCAGGAACAACACCCAAGTGGGCCCACGGTCACCTGTGCGTGCCACCACAGGTCCTGCACGTGTCGCCAGGGGTGGTGGGAGGGGTGGTAGACATAGGTCGCTCTTTGCAGAGGGGTCTGGACTGCATGATGACCCACAACTGGCACGCATCGCGGATGCGTACCAGACTAGCACCGGAGAGGTCAGCCAGGTAGTGGGGATCCTCAAGGACATACAACAGCAGCAGGCTGCCCATCATGCCCGCTTGGACTCCCACATGTCCCGTGTTGAGACACACGTCACGTGTCGAGACACACATGTCTGGCATGGAGTCCAAGTGGGACACATTGGAACAACTGACAGCTGTGCATAGGGACATACTGACATGCCTCCGCCAGATCAGCACCAACATGGCATCACCTCCCTGTGTGCCCACAACATCTGCTGCTGAAACAACTGCAAATGCCACAGGGAGGGAGGAGGACTCTGGCAGAGAGTCCCCTGCACCGCCGCAGCCTGCACCTGAGGGTCCCCCCCCCCAAGAAGAGGGGCCGTCCGAGGAGGCCAAACTGAGAGGCCGATGGCCATCTACATCCCCCAGGAAGCCAACACCTGTTCTGGAACTTTTTCTCTGTGTGCAAACTGCACGCCCTGTCGAAGCCAACCCAACTCTCCCACATGACATGGGGAGCTCTAGTTGGCCAAATTCATCAGATGACTGTGGACTTTACTCTGGACATTTCAGCTACCAAGACTTCCGAATCACATGGGAACTTTGGATTCCAATTTCTATGTACAGCACCCACCATCCTGTGCACCATTCTCACACCTGTATGTAAATAAACTCACCAATACACCATATCTGCCTCTGTTGTGATTCCAACGTGCTCTCTGTCATGGAGATGGTGATCAGAAAAATGACACTGTGCATGCTAACTGCTACAGCAAGTCCAACACCGTCATGTCAGTCATGGCGACGTGACACATATGAGGGAGACACACCACTAGGGCCACACAACACATACACACCAGGGCCATCAGACTCATCACCTATACTGATGTTGCAACTAAATGCAGTGGAATGCACAGACACGCCACCTATTCACAGTCTGTCAACTAGACTACAGGTGCAGTAAGCAAATGTCAGTCAGATGTGTGACCACAGACAACGCACATCCCAAAGTGAAGCACAGGTTTATTACACATTTGCAACATGTTGTTTCCACTACAGATGCAAGGTAATCCCACGTGGCAGTGGCCACACAGTCAACAATTGTAGAAGAAATAAAGTCCAGGGGTGTGGGGCACATCACCTGTAGGGAAACGACTGCTTCCACCTTGGAAGTTGAATCATGGATTCGTGGGATCCAAGTTGATCAAACAACTCCGGCAGCACCCTGTGAAGGACAGACATGACACACAGTCAAAAAACACTGAAGAACAGCACAGAACGGCAATACTCATGTCTAATACATGTCACGAGATAACTACACAAAACCAAGTTAGCATGTCAACACTGTTGGGCAGTACAGACCACCTGCAAGGACACATCGCTGCACGCATCCAGTCAAGTAGCACATGGCCACACTCAAACAGCACCAGAGCACCACACACACATATCATGCAAACTCAAATCATTGACATTACAACCCTCTGGAGACTCACATTCAGCTGAAGAAGTTGGTGATGAGCTGTGTGCAGACATCACCATCATCATCATCACTGGCATCGTGACCCAGGCCAGGATCTTCCACAGGTGGCGGACGTTGGTCATCGTCATCCAGGATGAGAGGCAACTCCTTCCGCACTGCCAGGTTGTGTAGCATGCAGCAGACGATGACAATCTTGCACACCTTTGCTGGGGCATATGGGAGGGCCCCTCCTGTCTTGTCCAGGCAGCGGAAGCGGCTCTTCAGGAGACCAAAGGTCCGCTCAATCACCCTCCTCGTCCGACCATGTGCCTCATTGTAGCGCATCTGGGCTGGTGTCACAGGGTTCCTGAGGGGTGTCAGCAACCACGGCATGTTGGGGTATCCCGAGTCACCTACAGACAGACAATTGCACATTAGCCGATTTGAAAATGTGTGCGGAAAACAACATAGCAGAACACACACAATGGTACAAAGTCAGTACACACCAACAAGCCAGGCACGCTGGTTCGGCATCTGTGACATCATCCTCGGGATGCGACTACTCCTCATCACGTAGGCATCGTGTGCCGAACCGGGGAAACGGGCACACACATGTGTGATGGTCATATCTGCAAGACATACCACCAGAGCATTGATCGAATGGTAATGTTTACGGTTCCGGTATGCCTGCTCATGTGCCTGTGGTGGTATCAAAGCCACATGTGTCCCATCAATGGAGCCAATTACATGTGGCATCCTCCCCAGGGCATAGAAGTCACTCTTGACGTCAGTGAGTCGTTGACGTGTTGGGAAATAGATGTACTGGTTCAGGTATATCAACATTGCCCCCAAAACATCGCGTAGCACACGGCTGAACATAGTCTGTGACATCCCACCGGCAGTCGCCACAGTGTGTTGAAAGGTACCGGTGGCAAAGAAGTGTAGGGCTGTCATCACCTTCACCTTGTGGGTCAGCGCTGTAGGATACGGACGGCCAGGCTGCAAATGTGGGTCCAACCGCACTGCCAAATCCTCAATCAGCTGCCTGGTGAAGCGGTACCGTCGGATGCTGTCACGTTCCACCATCGTTGCCAGGTCTGGGAATGGTCGATGGACAGCAGGAGCCCTGCAGTGCATAGGTGAAGAAAGCAAGATTGTCAGTCACCCCAACTATGTGCCGTTCACCATACTCAATTTCACATGATACATCATTAACAAACACAAGTACTTGATGTGTGTGTCGTTCTGTTTGGACATATATGGCACCTACATGGACATCATCTAACATCTCTGTTCAACAAGTGTTGACAACAGGTTCCAGGGTGTGCTATGGGAAACCATTAGGCTGTGTCACAGTACCCATTTACTGCTCTCACGTTCCACACACATACCACAATGACATGTCTGGACAGATGCTCCACAGGCATCACAGCTCTTTGACAGGTAGATTCCCAGGGACCCTGTCTTGCCACATGGGCACTGGCATGACATTGCGTATCATGTACACGTCAGAAAAACTAACATGACACCCACAGGTAGTGGCCCCTGTAGCCTCTGCAGGACAGACATGGACGTCTGTGACACACACACACACACAACATAAAAGTTCATGCACAAACCACGTGGATGTGGAGACTGTCTCCCATTGTGCACATGGAGTCAGAGACATGTGAAACACAACATTCACACAGACTGCGGAGGGACATCACTATTGTGGCAATGGGCCACCCTGTGACGTACATGCCTTCCCACATGTGAGCCTGGGGGTATGTGACATGTCATACACATACACAACCTGGAAATGTGACCATGACACATGCTCCAAAATGAAAAGTTGCACACCACAGTGGTCAGGTGCACAACACACAAAGGACCCTGTCCCCATGAACACGTGCACAGCCTGGGTGTGTCTGCCCCCAAATGCCACCCCAAAAACCACATGTTCACCCCCATACACAGATAAGGTTATGCTGCCACACATGCCTTAGATACAGTGTGGACTGGGTGTGGTGTTGTAGGTGTGCCCCTGAGTCCCTGGAAAGTATATGTGGCTGGCATAGGTTCACCAGTGACCAGCATGGTGACATATGCGTGTGACCTATCCAGGGACGCGTTGTAGAGCAATGGACCGATCGGTGTGCCCGCACGGCCCATTGCATTGGATGTGAGCGGGTATGCGTTGTATCCCGGGTACGCGTTGTACAACAATGGACCGATCGGTGTGCCCGGCCGGCCCATTGCATCTGTTGTATCCCGAAATACGCATTGTACAGCAATGGACCGATCGGTGTGCCCGTCCGGCCCATTGCATCTGTTGTGAGCGGGTACGCGTTGAACAGCAATGGACCGATCGGTGTGCCCGGCCGGCCCATTGCATATGATGTGTGCGGGTACGCGTTGTATCCCGATATACGCGTTGTACAGCAATGGACCGATCGGTGCGCACACATTGGCTGGGGCCTGGCATGGCAACGGACGCGTTTTCGAGGCTCCAATGAGTCTGATGCAGTGAATTCAGTTGGCCAGCCACAACAATGTTGCAAAATCATGGGTGTCATGAAGTTGAAGATTTGAAGGATGCTGTGGGCGTGTATTAGTGCTGCTATTCCATGGATTGGTCAGATTCAGAAGATGCAAACGACTTGGACCTATCACTTTGGACACATGGGACAGTATCTGCCTCTGCAGCACACATATAATGCTGGCTGTTCCCCTGAGAGCTCACTTGCCTGCACTACATGCTCCAGGACGACATCTGCCACCAACACTGCTGCTGTTTATGCATCCTCTGGCTCCTGCAATGGCACGTACTGTGGAGAGAGCCCCAGCCTTCAGCCTTGAGGAGAACCAGGCCCTGCTGGACAGCCTCCTTCCACAGTACAGCAAGCTGTATGGGAAACCAGGGGAGCAGGTGAGTGTGCTGTCCACTGCCTCACTAATTGTGCATGTTGTCTGACTAGCAGGACTTTCAGTGTGCACACCACTGGCTAGCATGCCCACTGAGTAGTTGTCACACCCCAAAGTGTGTAGTTACATGCACTGAACTGGTACAGTGCAGCAACAGTGCATTCCAACTAGATTTACTTCCCATGCAATGATACCATGTAGTGACTGCTGGCAAACTGTTCATAGCCATTGTTGCACTGCCTGTGTACATCATATGCCCCTGTGATTGAGACATGTAAATCCAACTGTGTGATGCACGTATATGTTGCATGTGTAGTAATGGCCTTTTCACTTTGTCATCCTCACAGGTTGATGCCCACCAGAAGCAGGAAATCTGGCTGACCATCGCCCGGAAAGTAAGATCCGTGGGGGTCTACAGGCGCAGGATCCGCAACTGACAGAAGAGGTGGCAGGACCTTCGTGGCTGGACCCGGAGGATCGCAAGGGTCCAGCTGAAGCTGTCGCCTCCTCGCAGGAGGGGCGGACACCGGACCCTGACCCCCCACATGCTCCGGATCCTGGTGGTGGTCTTCCCTGACCTGGATGGGCAGCTGAAGGACAGACAGCAGCAAGGAGGGGGTGAGTCCATGACTGCACTGTGCACTTTGTCTGACATGCTATGTGCCCTCCTCTGGCCTGGTTAAACTTCCACAGTACATCAGTCATGTGGTCCAGGACCCATGTCCCTCATTTGTGACATGCCCACTTCTCCTCTGATACGCATATGTGTGGCCCTTATAGTCAGGAAATTGTGTCATTTGGGGACTGTGTCATTGCATTTTGCTTTGCTCAAGGTGGGGGACAGCATTTGTTCCTGTGACTATGTTGTGCGATTCATGGGTGGGTCAATTGCTTACACAATGCCTAAGTTCTGACATGTAATCTGGGTGTAACATTGATATGTGGTCCGCTTGCAGCTCTGACTCGCCACATGTCCCTGGGGAATTTGGCACACAACCATGCTGCTGGTGGGAACAATGTTTGGGCCTCAGGAGTATGTGTATCCAGTGTGTCACACATGCTTAGCCACCTGCCTACTGTCCAGGACTCATCCCTCTTACAGGTGGAGCTGGACAGTCATGCCTACTCCAGGGCATACAATACACTCTGTACTCCCACTCCCGTGTATCATCTGGCATGTTGTGATCAGTGTAATGTACCCTCAGGTGTCTGCCTCTGTCTCATTGTGCTGTGTCTTCGTTGTCAGGACTACTGGTATGTTTATCGGTTAGGGCTCAGCATGCCATCTGAGATGTGACCATGATAGACGATACTTCTGTGACTTATAGGTGTCTGATCACTTTACTGTGCACACAGGTGTTTGCGACTGTGACTTTCAGGCAGCTGTATTTTCATTCACAGCACACTGTGAGGTGCTCATGTTCAGAGAGTTGTGTTTCATGTCCCCCATATGTCCAGTTGGTATGACGTGGACAAATAGTAGTACAGATGATGTGGTTTTTGGGGGATGGACATGTGCACTTGTCAGTCACATAACTTGCATTCCCCATGCCCTCGGATTGTGACACAGTGCAGACTGTTGTTGGCTGGCTGCCATGGCCATGTGACTTGAGACAGTAATGTATGACTTTGCACGCATTCCTGTGTCATGGCATTAAACTTCCTGAGACTGATCCTGCAGGGGAGTGACATGTGCAACATGCACCCCATTGTGGCATTGACTATCCGGACATTGGTGCATCATGGTGTCTGGTGCTGGTATGCATCACATGCATTTCTATTTAGACTCTGGCCATCCCTTTATCCGGACACCTGCACTGACTCAGTGGCAAGAGATGTGATGTGTACATGTTCACATACTTCACCGTGTTCCCTGCAATGTCCAACAACTGTGTAGGTGGTGCATGTGTCCACACTGGGGTCTTACCATCAGACAGGCACCAGACAGATGGGTGCAAGGACAGGAGGGGTGTGAGTCCCATGGTTGACCATCAGACTGACAATTGGCTTCCCCGAATCTGTGTGAGGACTTTAGGCAATGTTCAACTAAGGATGCCAGGGCTTGCTCTGTAATGTGCTGTACTTACTGTGGTGTGTGCGGTCAGTGCAGGTGACTGATGTTTGTCTGTTTCCCTAATTGTTTGCAGATACATCCACGGCCACAGGAGGGGACAGCTCCACGGACCAGGAGGAGCAGCGGAGCCAGACTGGGTCAGCATCGGACGAGTGGTCAGAGGGACCCAGTGGCACGGAGGGCAAGGGGAGCCACACCGAGGAGTCCTCAGCACCATCCACCTCAGCAGCTCGGAGGATGACTCCCTTGTGGAGGCAGGTCTCAGCAGCCACCAAAGGCCAGCTAGTCTGTCTGGCCCCGCCACCACCACCACCACCGCCCTCCCATTGGCTCCCATTCCTGAGGTCCGTGGAGGCTCCCGTACTCGGGAGCGTGTCTCCTTCGTGACAGGCACTGCACCCCCTGCCCCTGTGTCCCCTGCTGCCCTGAGTGAGGAGTCTGTGTACCTCCTTCGGCAGCTCCATGTAGGGCAGACAGCAATGCTGAGTGTCCTCCATGCACACACCACTCTGTTGACACAGCTGGTGTCGTTCATGGAGGGCATCTCGACGGGTATGTCTGCCCTACAGAGGAGCAATAAGTCCATGGACTCCTCCCTGATGGCAGCAGTGTCCCTCCTCCAACAGTCCCTCACCCCTCCCACCTCTGCCCCATCCACACTTCCTGCCCCCCTACCTGTCCAAAGCACATGCACACCTGCACAGTCACCCAAACATACAGACACGAGCAGCACAGACACACCCAAGAGAAAGGCAAGACGTGCACACAAGCATCCTCAGGGGACTGATACCACAGACACAGGGGATGGGGAACACACACACACACAGGCATCCACATTAACTCCGCAGTCCTCCAAATCCTCTCCCTCCAAGACCCCTTCCCTTGCCTCGCCTGCTACCACACCTACACAGCAGATCTTCCTGTGTGACCTCGGCCTCTTCCCCTCCAATCCTGCTGATCCAGCATACCGGGGGAAGAGGACGTCCACCCACACAGAGGGGAGTGCCCCTCGCCCCCGGACACCCTCCCCTAGGCGCAGGCAGACACAGGACCCCATTAGGAAGTCCCCCCGGACCAGGAAGAGCAAGACCCCACCACCACCACGCAGCTCCACCGCCCAGTCTCTCTCCTCCATCCCCCAGTCCACCACTGCACAGGTTCCCCCGCCACACCCTGCCCCAGGTTCCCCCACACACTGATACCGCATCCCCAGACTGCTTAGGCCCTCCCCCCTGCCACTTGCTCTTCCACCCCCAACCCAGATGCTCTGCCTGTTAGTGGTACTGTTGTGGAGACAGGGTCCCCCCCTCTGTCCTGCCCACCTCATCTGCCCACCCTTCCACTCCCTTGGAGTCATGCACTGCAGTGGAGTCCACAACCACCACGTCTGACTCGGGCACTGCAGTGGGTACCCAGTCCACTACATCAGTCCAGCCCACTGCAGTGGTTGCAGCACCCACACCAACTGACTTGTGTACCACAGTGGTGCCGGCCCCCCTGAGTCAGACACGTCCACTGCAGTTGCCGGTGACACTCTTGCACCCACCTCCCCTTCACTGCCTCCTTCTGGCATCCCCTGATCCTGTCCCTGCGGTGCCTGGACTGCCCCTCTTATGCCCCTCCAAGGGGGATGTCCCCTGTCCGTACCTGTGCAGGCAAGCAATTGTTGACAAGTTGTCACACATCACCCTGTTGGGACTGTATATTTGGACTGGCCATTGGCCTTAGTTTATTTTGGACTTTTGATTTGAGTTGCACGCTTGCTGAATAAAGCCTCTTTTTGTTTACTTGTGGTTAATCTTTGGAGGTACATGATGTAGATGTGTAGAATCATTCATTTGCTGTTGTAATAGTGTTCAGATCAGGTAAATGAAGTTTTGCTGTGATGGGCTCCATGTGGTCCATGGGATATGTGTCCTAATCTAGTCTGGATCTATGGCATCCTTTGCTGCAGTCTGAGGGTGTAATGTTCAGCATTTGACACAGGGATGTACGTTTAGCATTTGTAGATTACCATCTTTGCCCTACACTGATGCACATCTGGTGGGCTTACCACTGTCCAATGTTCCTAGTACCCTGACTGTGTGCCCGTCTCCAATGGACATGCAGTTTAGCACATCAAATTTGGAGGACTCATCTGTGTACACAGTGCAAGCTGCTTGACACGTGTCTTGGGTGTATGCAGATGACTGACGTGACACTCCCGTGCCCAGGCTGATATGAGCAGAGCCTTCAGTGTGTTGTAGTTGTTGACTCACTGACCGAGTGTTCTGCTGACATGTTTGAGTCGTGCACAGACAAGGTTTGGCACAGCTGACCTTCCACAGGAGTGGAGTGCCCTCATGGCAGTGCGTGATTCCGTGATATAGGCTGTGCCCATGTTGTGTGTTGTGTAGGCATGTCTGTGCGTGTTCTCTTCTCCTTTTCCTACACAGGCTGTGTCCCTACGGATGTTCCTGTTTGTGATGCTTGCTGAGTTCTGTGTTCATCCAGCATCTTGGACCTGGTTTCTCCGGGATGTGGGTGCATGGCAAACTAATGTTCATGAGGTTGTCATCCCTAGTTGTCTTTGTTGTCAGGGCTGGGGATGTGGGCAAACGCAGATGGGACACAGTCAGGATTCCTCTTGGCACTTGTTGGTTACACGAGTAATGTGATTTTCTGTTTGTGTATGCTTTCAGTGTTTGTGACACGTTGTGTGTGTGACTGCTGCCACTCCTCAGGGTCAGAGCTGCAATGTTGGAAGTTGTCTATGTGTGTCCTTTGTGGGTCAGCTTGGCTTCTTCATTGGTGTGTGACTATGGCCAGGATCCCATTGTTTGGGGTGGATTTCACGTCATGCCCATGTACGGCATACTGTGCAGTGTGTCAGACATTCACAAGTATTGTTGACTGGCCATGTGTGATGGGTTTCTGCACCTTATTTCCCCCACCACCCCTGGGATTGTCATGGGTGCATGTGCAATGTCAGCAGTCCATGTGAGCTTCACTGCTGCACATTGGTGGAGTTCAAGGTGTGTGGCGTTGAGTGTGTGCAAATGTGAGTTGTTGCACGGCTGGGGCACTACCTCCATATTGTCCTTGGCTGGCAGGCCATGCTGAGTGCTTTGTGCTTGTATAGGTGTGATGGTAGTTTGTTGCTCAGGACACATGGCTGTGGTTCACAGTGTGGATGACATCTACCTTTGTCATCACAGTGTGATTGTCATGCAGGCTAGTGTCACCACAATGTGGGGTCCCTGGGGGAGTGCTGTGGTGGTTCTGTCTCTTGCTGTGTTTGTTGCTGTTCCTACAAGCTTGTGTGACATGTGTAATTTGGGCTCCCTCTCATCTCACAACGCCTGTTTGCCCACATAGGGGAATCCAATCCATGAGTTACTTTTGTATGTGACTGTGTTGACATCTGTGTATTAGTGAATCTGGCCTCCTCATGTGTTGTGTGTTTGCCTGGGGACACTGGCACACAACCCCCTCACCTGTTGTGTATGATATGCAGTGTGAGTCTGCCTGTTTGTGTTTGTGCATTTGCACCACTGCATTGGCATATCTTTAGTTTGCCATTGGCTGTATGTTGTTTGTTGGCTTTCCCCTGCTGGCCCTGGGAATGCTAGGTCATCAGTCAGCACATTGATCATGGTTAGTATGTCCCATTGCTGCCATGGTATGGTATTAGTTCACCTGACATCTACAGTCTCCACAGGATATCTACATTTGTGTGTCCATTGGTGCAGATATGTGGGTCTGCATTATGATGCTCACTTCTGTCATTGTGTTATTTGTGAATGTAGACAATGTGGGCCCCCATGGCTGATGTTTGTGTGCACATGGCCAGAAATGTGTCATTGGCAGTGCACTGCTTGCCTCACACAATCTATGTTGCTATGGGACACAAGCACTACAATGCCACTGTAGTGTTTGGTGTTGTGTGGCCAGGAATAATCCCTGCAGTTTTGTTTTTGCAGCTTTTACCAGGACTACACTTACCTTTTGGGCACTGTGGTGATGGGGCTTTGGGCCCCATTGCCACACTGTTCAAAATGTGCTTCAGCTATGGAGCACACACTTACCTTTTGGGCACTGTGGTGATGGGGCTTTGGGCCCCATTGCCACACTGTTCAAAATGTGCTTCAGCTATGGAGCACACACTTACCTTTGGGCACTGTGGTGATGGGGCTTTGGGCCCCATTGCCACACTGTTCAATATGTGCTTCAGCTATCGAGCACACACTTACCTTTTGTGCACTGTGGTGATGGGGCTTTGCGCCCCATTGCCACACTGTTCAAAATGTGCTTCAGCTATGGAGCACACACTTACCTTTGGGCACTGTGGTGATGGGGCTTTGGGCCACATTGCCACAGTGGTCATGGTCTGCTTGCATTGTGTAGGCCACACACACAATTATGTGTGACACATGTGTTAGGGGGTCACATTGTATGTTCAATGTCATGTTCAGTGTTGTATGCATTTGACACAGACCACACACGCTTGTCATGGTGTTGGGGGTGGGATGTAATTTACAGACAGTCCTTATGTGGGAGTATGCTAGTTGTGTCATGCATTACCCGTCCTATGAGTAGGGGTGGTTGTAGTGACAGGCATCCAGCCCCCCATGAGTGGGGATGGTAGTAGTGGTAGGCATCCAGCCCCCTATGGGTGGGGATGGCAGTAGTGGCAGGCATCCAGCCCCCCATGAGTGGGGATGGTAGTAGTGGTAGGCATCCATCCCCCTATGGGTGGGGATGGCAGTAGTGGCAGGCATCCAGCCCCCCATGAGTGGGGATGGTAGTAGTGGTAGGCATCCAGCCCCCCATGAGTGGGGATGTAGTAGTGGTAGGCATCCAGCCCCCCATGAGTGTGGATGGTAGTAGTGGCAGGCATCCAGCCCCCCATGAGTGGGGATGGTAGTAGTGGTAGGCATCCAGACCCCCATGAGTGGGGATGGTAGTAGTGACAGCCATCCGTCCCCCTATGGGTGGGGATGGCAGTAGTGACAGGCATCCAGCCCACCCTGAGTAGGGGTGGTGTTAGTGGTAGGCATCCAGCCCCCATGAGTGGGGATGGTAGTAGTGGTAGGCATCCAGCCCACCCTGAGTGGGGGTGGTGTTAGTGGTAGGCATCCATCCCCCTATGGGTGGGGATGGCAGTAGTGGCAGGCATCCAGCCCCCCATGAGTGGGGATGGTAGTAGTGGTAGGCATCCAGCCCCCTATGGGTGGGGATGGCAGTAGTGGCAGGCATCCAGCCCCCCATGAGTGGGGATGGTAGTAGTGGTAGGCATCAATCCCCCTATGGGTGGGGATGGCAGTAGTGGCAGGCATCCAGCCCCCCAGGAGTGGGGATGGTAGTAGTGGTAGGCATCCAGCCCCCCATGAGTGGGGATGGTAGTTGTGGTAGGCATCCAGCCCACCATGAGTGGGGGTGGTGTTAGTGGTAGGCATCCATCCCCCTATGGGTGGGGATGGCAGTAGTGACAGGCATCCAGCCCACCCTGAGTAGGGGTGGTGTTAGTGGTAGGCATCCAGCCCCCTATGGGTGGGGATGGCAGTAGTGACAGGCATCCAGCCCCCTATGGGTGGGGATGGTAGTAGTGACAGCCATCCATCCCCCTATGGGTGGGGATGGCAGTAGTGACAGGCATCCAGCCCACCCTGAGTAGGGGTGGTGTTAGTGGTAGGCGTCCATCCCCCTATGGGTGGGGATGGCAGTAGTGGCAGGCATCCAGCCCCCCATGAGTGGGGATGGTAGTAGTGGTAGGCATCCAGCCCCCTATGGGTGGGGATGGCAGTAGTGGCAGGAATCCAGCCCCCATGAGTGGGGATGGTAGTAGTGGTAGGCATCCATCCCCCTATGGGTGGGGATGGCAGTAGTGGCAGGCATCCAGCCCCCATGAGTGGGGATGGTAGTAGTGGTAGGCATCCAGCCCCCCATGAGTGGGGATGGTAGTAGTGGTAGGCATCCAGCCCCCATGAGTGGGGATGGTAGTAGTGGTAGGCATCCAGCACCCCATGAGTGGGGATGGTAGTAGTGGTAGGCATCCAGCCCCCCATGAGTGGGGATGGTAGTAGTGGTAGGCATCCAGACCCCCATGAGTGGGGATGGTAGTAGTGACAGCCATCCATCCCCCTATGGGTGGGGATGGCAGTAGTGACAGGCATCCAGCCCACCCTGAGTAGGGGTGGTGTTAGTGGTAGGCATCCAGCCCCCATGCGTGGGGATGGTAGTAGTGGTAGGCATCCAGCCCCCATGAGTGGGGATGGTAGTAGTGGTAGGCATCCAGCCCACCCTGAGTGGGGGTGGTGTTAGTGGTAGGCATCCATCCCCCTATGGGTGGGGATGGCAGTAGTGGCAGGCATCCAGCCCCCCATGAGTGGGGATGGTAGTAGTGGTAGGCATCCAGCCCCCCATGAGTGGGGATGGTAGTTGTGGTAGGCATCCAGCACACCCTGAGTGGGGGTGGTGTTAGTGGTAGGCATCCATCCCCCTATGGGTGGGGATGGCAGTAGTGACAGGCATCCAGCCCACCCTGAGTAGGGGTGGTGTTAGTGGTAGGCATCCAGCCCCCTATGGGTGGGGATGGCAGTAGTGACAGGCATCCAGCCCCCTATGGGTGGGGATGGTAGTAGTGACAGCCATCCATCCCCCTATGGGTGGGGATGGCAGTAGTGGCAGGCATCCAGCCCCCCATGAGTGGGGATGGTAGTAGTGGTAGGCATCCAGCCCCCATGAGTGGGGATGGTAGTAGTGATAGGCATCCAGCCCCCCATGAGTGGGGATGGTAGTAGTGGTAGGCATCCAGCCCCCCATGAGTGGGGATGGTAGTAGTGGTAGGCATCCAGACCCCCATGAGTGGGGGTGGTGTTAGTGGTAGGCATCCTGCCCCCTATGGGTGGGGATGGTAGTAGTGGTAGGCATCCAGCCCCCCATGAGTGGGGATGGTAGTGGTGGTAGGCATCCAGCCCACCCTGAGTAGGGGTGGTGTTAGTGGTAGGCATCCAGCCCCCTATGGGTGGGGATGGTAGTAGTGGCAGGCATCCATCCCCCTTTGGGTGTGTATGGCATTGGTGATGGCCATCCCGCCCCTATGGTTCTGCTGTTGCTAGTGTACGTCATTTGTGCATCCCTATGTGTGTGTGACATATTTCGGGTACGTATCGTTTGTTTGTGTTGTGGGTGTTTGACTTACCGTCTGCGCCGTACGCGTCCATACCGGTCCCGGTAATAGATGTAGAGTATTGGTAGGACCTGCGCGATGGGATTCATGGTTGGGTCGTCTCGTTCGGGTTTCTCGTGGCTTCGACTCGTACTCGTCGCTGGCTTGTTCGTCTCGTCGCCGTGGATCGTCTTGTGGCGCGAATCGGAGCTTATGTGCAGCTCTCCCGGATGCTAAAACGTGCCGGACGTAGCGACGAGTTCGGCGCGTATGGAAGACGCATCGTACTAGTCCGGCCGGAAGGTGCTGTGTATTTGGTTCCGTGCGACTCGATTCGGCGTTTACGGATCCGGCTCAGTTGGGGAACAGGAGCTGGAATGGGTAAGTACGGCTCGCTCGGAATCTGGGCTGTTATGCGCATCGTACTTGTTCGTTCGGTAGAGTGTTCGAGTCGGTCGGAAAACACGCGTTCGGCTGGTATTTTTTCCGGACGAATACTGTTAGGTGCGCTTCCGGCCGACATCGGAATCGACCCCTTAGTGTTTGCTTTCGCATGCCAAGAGCTTTGAAATTGCTCCCACCATGTGAGAGTAAACACAGGTTTTACTGCTCACACCAGTGCGGTCAGAGAAACTGCTGTGTCCTGGGGGTGAGCAACCTGGGACATAGCTGAGCCGAACCTGGGGGTTGTGGTCCAAGGGCCATTAATGGCTCAAGGAAGGGGACCACACTGCCCCCCTACCCATTTTTTCACATGGTCAGGCCCCGGGGGTTGGGGTCCCTGGGGCCAAAAATGGCCCAAGGAGGTAGGCTGTGTGCCCCCCTCCCAGTATTTTATGAGGCTGGGCCCTGGGAGATAGGGTCCTCAGGGCCAAAAACAGCCCAGGGAGTGGGGCCACGGCCCCCCTTCTCCTTAATTGATGTGAGTGGGCACAAGGGTCCAAGGGGCCCCCCCTCCCCCTTAATTCTTACGACTGTGCCCCGGGGGTGGCGGTCGCCAGGGCCCAAAGCGACCGAAGAAGGAAGGCCACATGCACCCCCTCCCCCAGTATCTAATAATTCCCCTCTGGGACCTGGCCCACCTGGGGTGCTTTAGAAAAAACAAGCACAAGAGACTGCGCTTGTTTTGGGGTTTTTTGCCACGGATCCACTGCAAATTTGCTGCAAAAATGAAAAACATTTTGGCCCCTGGTGGGGCCCTTGTAGGACCCCACATCCAGGCCGAGGTAGTGAGGATATTCCTTCCCTACCCCCTTCTGTTTTTTGTTTTTTTGTGGGTTTCGGCTGAGTCTGAGTCCCACGATGGCTGCCACCATTTCCTAGTTTAAGTGGTGATAGCCAATGACATCTCATTTTGAGATATCTGGTATCTGTGGACCCTCCCCATCCCTAGATATCTATAAATCTTTTTTCTATAATAACTCAAAAATTACTGAACGGATTTACACCAGATTACAAAAAGGTCTCTTTCTGGACCAATAACTAGCTTTCTGCCAAATTTGGTGTAATTCCATTCAGCGGTTCAGGCTATTTGCGTGCTCAAAATCCCTATGGTAATTTACATGGGGAAAACACGTCTAGGTAACCCCTCTTTTTATTGGCCCCTGCTTGTCTAATAACCCCTGACACTTTCCAGGCAGCAGCTGAAGTCACTATCGTACTAGTTTTGAAAATTTTGTGTAGATTCATCAAACGGCGCCAAAGTTATTAGCAAAACAAAAAACACTTCATTAATGGAAATTAGGTCCTAACTACAACTACCTACTGGCGACCGTAGGTAGTTATAGTAAGGTCAACTGTTCCATAGGAAAAGCATATTTTGTGTTGCTGACAACTTTGGTACCATTTGACAAATCTCCACAAAACTTTCCAAAAAGTGCTCTTTTTTGCCTAGTTTGTGTTTGGAAATTTTCTGGGTGATCCGTCAAGTGGGGGTTGAGAAAGAAATGCAAAAATCCCATGCATATTCCATAGACTTCTTTAGACAAGCATACTGCAAAAACTGCTGAACACATTTACACCAAATTTGGCAGGAAACTAGATCTTGGTCTGCAGATTGTGATTTTTGTGATTTGGTTTAAATCCAGTAGTTTTTGAGAACTTAAGTTTAAAAATTAATTGTATATCTGGATGGTTGGGTCATCGAAAGTCTCGAGACAATCTCATGGGAGCGCTGATTTAAAAACAGAGCATTCTGATTGTCCCAGGGAGCTTTATAGCAAGTGTTCTGATTGGCTGCCAGCAATTTGAGAAAAATGTTGCTGGCAGCCTTTACAGTACTCAGGCAGTTAGTCCTCTGTCTTGAACATGTAAAAAAAAAATATATATATATATACATACATGTATATATATTTAGGTATATACATTTATGTATATATATATATATCTATAATTCTTAGTTTTTTTTAATGCTGTTTCCGAACTATAACGTCCCTGAAACCTATGGTTTTTTAAGCGAATATATATATATATATATATATGTAGATATATGCATATGAATGGAGGAATAGGACTATTATGTATATCCATATGGTAAAGCCTTTTTACAAAACAACACCTGACCCGCACTCATGAATTATAGTTACTTGAGATAACACTAACTATAACAGCTGAATTTCTATGGTTTGTGTGTGTAAATTCTGAACCTAACTATAAAGTCTATGTAACCTTTGTTTTTTTCAGTGAATTTCTATAGTTTTATTTTGCTCAGTGGGTGTTTGGCCTGACCCTGCAGCCAATCCCCTACATGCAGGCAACCCACGCCACACACGGCCTATGGTCAACCCCCTACATTCAGCCAATGCCACGCCGTGTGTGGCCAAAGAACGTGTCTGGCTGGGGGTTGGTCGCAGGGCCTGGCGTGTGTCCAGGCCCTGTGGCCAGTCCCCCAAAGGCAGCCAACCTGGATTTGTGGCCACAGGGCCTCCCTCCCCAGGCTGATTTCGGCCCCGGGGGCCCCATCTCCCGTGGCCCGCCATATTTTGTTAGGGAGGGGGCACATGGCCCTCCTCCCCAGGCCATATTTCAATTACCGGAGACGCCATCTCATTATAAATGGGGAGGGGCATGCAGACCCCCCCCCGCCCTGGGACGATTACTGGTCTGCATATCCCGGTGCCAAGCCACATTTAGAAGGAGAAGGGGGGCATGTGGCCCCCTGTTGGGCAGTAGTTCAGCTTCGGGGACCCCATCTCCAGGAGCCTGGCCTTGCTGTAATTGGGGAGAGGACACGCAGTTGCCCTTCCAGTTGCCCTTCCACCAAATCCCTCCATCCAAGAAGCCGACAAGCGGTCGCCAGTAGGTAGTTATAGTTAGGACCTAGTTTCCAAAGGAAAAGCGTTTTTTGATTTGCCAATATCTTTGGCGCCGTTTGACGAATCTTCGCGAAATTTTCAAAACTAATGGAGCGCTCTGGTCAGCTCCTGTCTTAAAAGTTTCGAGGTGATTGGTCAAGCGGGGGCCTAGAAAAAAGGTGTGTCCCAAAACGCGTTTTCTCCATGTTAATTTCCATAGGACGTTTTGTCGCGGCTACCGCCCGAACTGCTGAACGGAATTACACCAAATTTGGCAGAGAGGTAGCTCTTGGTCCAGAGTGCACTCTTTGCTTTAAATGGTGTAAATCCGTTCAGTAGTTCCTGAGAATTTTAAAAATAAATAATATCGATATCTGGTGACTGAGGAGGATTCGCGTACCCTCCCGATCACAACCTTCATTCTGATTGGCTGCCAACACTCCAAACCAGGAAGTGTTGGCAGCCATCTTAAAGGTTTAAAAAAACAAAAGGGGGCAGGGTAGAAACACCCTGACCCCCTAGGCCTCCTCAAGGGGTCCCACAGGGACCCCGAGGGCCCAAAAAAACATTTAAAATACAAAAAGAAAATTCAGGGGGATTCACGCAGGGTGCGCGAATCCGGCCCAAAGTTTAAAAAAAAAAACGAAGCTTGGGCTCCCGCGCTTCATTTTCTTTAAGCCCCCGGGTGGGCCAAGTACCGGGGGCAATACCTAATTATGTAGTGGGGGCCCCTGCAGCCCCGGGGACCACCACCTCCCCGCGGCTTAGTTTATCATATGCAGGGGGCAAGCGGCCCCCCTGCATCCCCGGGGACCGCCACCTCCATGGGGCTTTAATTTATTTAGGTCGGGGGGCCTCGCGGGCCCCCCCAGCCCTGGGGACCACCACCTCCCCGGGGCTACTTTGAAAAATAAAGTGTGGGGGGGCTCGAGCCCCCCACACTGCCCCGGGGACCACCACCTCCCCGGGGCACTCTTGATTAAAATGCGGGTGTCCGTTGCGGATCCCCGGCCCCGGGGACCGCCTCCTCCCCGGTGCTTTAAACAGTTGTGAGTGGGGCCGTGCGGCCCCCCTCCTTGAGCCCTAGATGGCCCTGGGGACCGCCACCCCCCAGGGCCGGCTCCTGCAATGTCCCGAGGTGCCCACCCCCGGGATATTGCCATTTGCTATGGCAGGGCGGGAGCACGGCTCCTGCCCTGCCATAGCAAACACTGCTTTGCTTCTTGGAAGCGAGAGCAGGAAACCTGCTCTCGCTTCCAAGAAGCAAAGCAGAATTGCTTTTGGGCAATTGGAGCTGTATGTCAGCAGCTCCCTTTGCCCAAAAGCAATGCCGGCTCCCGCAGGAGACGGGGAGCTGGCAGGGACCGCGGGGGCATTGGGGCTCCCCCCACGTTCCCCAACGTGTGGCCATGCCCTGGGGGATGGGGTCCCCAGGGCCAAAAATGGCCCAGTGGCCCCGCTCAGTTTATTTTTTTTTTTTAAATGAATGGCCAAGCCCCGGGGGATGGAGTCCCCAGGGCCGAAAATGGCCCGGGAGGGGGGCCGCCTGGCCCCCTCCCTTAATTAAAAAAAACAAAAACAATGGCCAAGCCCCGGGGATGGGGTCCCCGGGGCCTAAAATGGCCTGGGAGGGGGGCCGCCGGCCCCCCTCCCTTTAAAGGAATGTCTAAGCCCCCGGGATGGGGTCCCTGGGGCCAAAAATGGCCTGGGAGGGGGGCCACGCTGCCCCCTCCCTTTTTTAATTTAATTTAAAAAAAGGCCGGGCCCTTGGGGATGGGGTCCCTGGGGCCCAAATTGCCCTCAGGGTGGGGCCACGCGGGCCCCTTCCAATTTTTTAAAAAAAAGGATGGGTATGCCCCGGGGGATGGGGTCTCCAGGGCCAAAAAAGGCCCTGGGAAGGGGGGGCCACGCAGCCCCCCTCCTATAAAATAAAAAAATAAAAAGAAACCGGCAACTCGCCTGAGGCCCCGCCCCCTCCCTGCACAACTCTACAAACGCGCCTCCTGGCGCGCATTTGGTTGGGGTATAAAGTCCTCGTCGCTACTGAGGGTCCTTGGGGGCTAACTAGGCCACCAGGGACCTCTAGTAAGCCCCACACAGTGGGATTGCTGAGAGGTGGTATGAGGCCATGCCCCTTTTTACACCACTCTGCAAACGTTCCTATTGGCGCACTGCTGGTGGGGTGATGAGGTCCCCTTGTGTCCTGAGGACCTCAGGACTAAAGGGGACTACATCCCCCAAGCAGTAGTGCGCCAGGACGCACGTTTGCAGAGTGGTGTAAAAAGGGGGCGTGGCCTCTGACCACTCTCAGCAATCCAGCTGGGTGGGGCTTTTTAGAGGTAACAAGAGGGCTAGTTGGCCCCCAGGGACCCTCAGGAGGCAAGGCGACTTCATCCCCCAACCAAGAGTGCGCCAGGAGGCGCGTTTGCACTGTGGTGTAGAAAGGGGGTGTGGCCTGTGTCCACCTCTCAGCAATCCCACTGTGTGGGCTTACTGGAGATAACAGGTAGGCTAGTTGACCCCTAAGGACCCCCAGCAGCAAAAGGGACTTCACTCCCCATCCAAGAGCGTGCCAGGAAGCGTATTTGCAGAGTGGTGGGCACAGGGGGCATAGCCTGCTATGAGAACTTAGCAATCCTGCTTTGTGGGAGTTACTGGAGGTAATAGGAGGGGTAGTTGGACCCCAAGGATGTCCTTGGGGGGCAACTACCCCTCCTGTTACCTCCAGTAAGTCTCACGCAGTGGGATTGCTAAGAGGTCTTCTTAGGCCACGCCCCCCTTTCTCCACCACTCTGCAAACTCGCGTCCTGGCACACTACGGGTTGGGGGATGAAGTCCACTTTACTCCTGAGAGACTTTGGGGGCCAAGAAGCCCTCCTGGTACCTCCTGTAGGTCCTATGCAGAGGAAAGCTAAAGCACTGGTCGGAGGCCCAGCCCCCTTTCTCCACCACTTTGCAAATGCGACTACTAGTTAAAGAAGCATTTGCAATGTAATAGGTCTCGCATTTGCGAGAGTTAGAGCTATTGTCATTGTAAATGTAAAAGTTTTCTACTAAAGTTTTTTGGAGTGGAGTGGATGTATGTTGTGTGTAGTGAAATTATGTGGTATGTTGTGCAGTGAAATTATGTGGATAGAAAGTATGTGGTATTTAGTGTATAGGAATTATGTAGAGTGGGGTTATGGAGAGTAATTATGTGGTATGGTAGTCTGTGTTGTGGAGTGGTAAGCACAGGTTTAGTCTTCCTCGTTTCCATAGAAGCAAAACTATAAACTCAATGAGACAAAAAAATGAAGGAACCACTGAGGAGCACTTCTGGACCTAGTCAGAGGTATGAGCAGGGCCACTGGAATTATGCGACTGTTTGGCTGCACCAACTTTCGCACTATTATACATTTTCCGCATTTGCCGCATAATCCATCATCTGCGGCATAATTTGCAGATTTGAACAAAAAAACCTTGTTTCTAGCTCAAACGGCTCAAACGTTACCAAACCTGCAGCGACAAGTGTTATAGCGTGGTGGAAGGCCCTTTGCAAACCTAGAATAGTCACCTCTTATTTATTGCTAAATGTGGGTGTTACATTGGTACTAATGGTATGCAAACAACTCTTGCTTGTTTCTGCACCTCTCTTGCCTATTTCTGCATTTCTCTTGCTTCTTTCTGCACCTTTTTCCTTTTTCTGCACTTCTCTTGCCTCTTTCTGCACATCTTTTCCACTTTCTGTTGCTTCTTTCTGCTCCTCTCTTGCCACTTTCTGCACCTCTCTTGCCTCTTTCTGCACCCCTCTCGCTTCTTTCTGTACCCCTCTTGCCTCTTTCTGCACCTCTCTTGGTTCTTTCTGCACTGCTCTTGCTTCTTTCTGCACCTGTCTTGTAAATTTCTGTACCCCTCTTGCCTCTTTCTGCACCCTTCTTCCCTCTTTCTACACCTCTCTTGCCTCTGTCTGCACCCCTGTTGATTCTTTCTGCACCTCTCTTGCCTCTTTCTGCACCCATCTTCCCTCTTTCTGCACCCCTCTTGCCTCTTTCTGCACCTCTCTTGGTTCTTTCTGCACATCTTTTGCTTCTTTCTGCACTTCTCTTGCATCTTTCTGCACCCCTCTTTCTGCACCTCTGTTGCTTCTTTCTACACTTCTCCTGCTTCTTTCTGCACCTCTATTGCCTCTTTCTGCACTTCTCTTGCTTCTTTCTGTGCCTTTCTTCCTCTTTCTGCACATGTCTTACCTATGTAGGCATAGTTAGAAATTAGCATTTAAAAAACCTCTGAAATTAACTGAAAAAACCATAGGTTTCAGGGACGTTATAGTTAGAAATTAGCATTTAAAAAACCTTAGAAATTCACTGAAAAAAACCACAGGTTTCAGGGCCGTTATAGTTAGTTGGACATTTCACTCGTACAAAACCAGAGATATTCGTCTGTTATAGTTAGTTGAGCTAACTATAACTCGCGCCCCCGCAATGCACTGCTGATGACGTCACATATTACATCACTCATGACCTGGTCAGTGACATCACTCATGACATCTCAAATGACATCACTGATGACATCATCCACTTAATATCTGATGTACCTACTCACACCCTAATATAACCTTTCATACACCCACTCTAAAATACAGACTACCATTCTCGAAACCATAGACACACCAATACCAGTTAGTACACACCCACTCACTGATTCATAGGTCTACACACATCTAATCACTCACCGATGCAATCACTCATACACGCAGTCACTCATCAATACAGCCTCTGATATATGCACTCATACACCCATACAGACACTCACATACTGCCACTCATCCACAGAGATACTCACACACCTAGTCAGTCGCCGAAAGACTCAATCACATTGCCATTTACTCACCAATACAGTTATACACACACACCACCTCACTTATTCATACAAATACTAACACATACTTACTCTCTTATACAATCACTGACACAAGCACACACTCATCCATACGGCCACTCTCACAATCACTCACATTCACATATAGTCACTTATATACTCCAACATTCACATATACTGCCTTTTACATATGTAATCTGAAAGAGACACGTTAGTGATAGATTCCCTACCTTAGAATATCCCCAGGCGTCAGACTGGATCCGGAAAGTTTTTCATCAGCAGTACCCCTGCGCGTCGGTAGGTGGCGTCTTGCAGCTCCGCGTTCGTCGCTGGCGTCGTAGGTGCCGAGATGACGTCACGGAGACTACTTAGGCGCCACCCATGCGCGCTGACGTCAGTTCTTTCTTTTTCCACGCCAGCAAGCGCAGATCCGGTTAAGAACATGTACCCTAGTCATTTTTTGACTAATTTCTTTTTGGGACTTTGTCCTACTTCTTTTGAGTCTTGACTCCTGGTGCCATATACGGATGCCTTGGTTTAAATCTTGCGGGGCCTGCCGCCGTACGAGGACGGTGGCTACCCCCATGGCGTCTGTTTCTACTGTCTGGAGCGCGACCATGACTCCGGTCATGTTCCGACTGTCTGGCCATGGCTCCGAAGGCTTTGCGGAAGCGGTTCCGAAAGCTGCTGGAGGCCCAACAGTCGTCTCCGCGCCGTTCGAGGTCCAGGGGTCGCTCGAGGGACCGACCGCGGAGCCATCATCATCGCTCCTCGGGGTCCGCGTCTTCGCCCTCGGAATCGGGTAAGAGACTTCACAAGTAACTGTCGAAGAAGCGCGTACGCTCTCCGACCTCACCCCCCGTCGGTCTCCGGACGCGGACAAGGGGGCCAGGGGTCCTTCCCCCACGGCTCTGTTGGAGCCAGTGAGTCCCGCGGTCTACCCGCCCTACTGGGTCCGTTGGAGGCTCCGGCCCAGGTGCAAAAGTTTCTTGCCGCCATGGGCTACCTTTTCAGGCCTAGGGCTCCCGCCGGCGCGCCTTTGGGCCCCGCGGTCCCTATTCAGGGCTCTTGCTTGCCACCGGCTCCGCCGCTGGCGCCGCCGGCGGCTCCGGCCCCGGCGCCGCAAGGTCCTCCGCCAGCGGCTCCGGCGCCGCAAGGTCCTCCGCCAGCGGCTTCGGCCCTGGCGTCGCAAGGTCCTTTGCCGACGGCTCCGGCCCCGGTGCCACAAGGTCCTCCGCCGGCGGCTCCGGCCCTGGCGCCCCCTGCGGCTCCGTTCCCGGCGCCGCACTGAGTTCCGTCGTCCCACCTCCTACTTGGGACATGGAGCCGGATCGGCGCCGACCGGCGCCGTTCCCGGCGCTGTTTTCCGGTGCCGTGCGAGCGGAAGACTCAGAGGATGCAGGTGGCCTTGGCCTCTCCTCTGCGCCTGGGTTTGTGTCTCCTCCCACTGTCATGGAGGAAGGCGCCACATACACTGTGGTGCTCCGTAGAGCAGCTCAGGCTCTTGGCCTTACCCTGCCTACTGTTCCCCTCAAACCTAACCTCCTTACTGCAGTGCTTCAGCCGGCGGCAAGTTCTGTGGAACCTCTGCTTCCGTTCAATGAGGCCTTAACCGATGTTTTAATGGGTACCTGGTCTAGGCCAGCCACAGGGGTCCCTGTGGATAAAAATGTGGCCACACGTCACCGCCCAGCACCGGGTGACCCTGCCTTTTTGACGACTCATCCGACACCGGAGAGCCTGGTCATTCAGGCTTCCACTTCCCAAACAGGGCTTGGCGAAAGGTTGTTTTCCTTTGCCAGCCAGGGGCTGCGGTCGGTCAACACCGCATGCCTCTTGGGCCGCTATTCTCACGCTGTGTGGGACACGGTGGCGCAAACTCTGCCCCAGTGCCCCGAATAGGTTCGGGCTGTGCTTTCCCAAGCTGTTGCAGAGGGGAAGGATGCCGCGACGTTCGCAATTCGGTGTGGGTTGGACACCGCAGACTCTTTGGGAAGAGCCATCTCCACGACAGTGGCCTTGCGGCGACATGCCTGGCTGCGGTCCACGGGGTTTTCGGGGATGTCCAGAGTTCCCTCATGGACATGCCTTTTGATGGTACTCGCCTTTTTGGCGATACGACAATGCGCTGGAGCGTTTTAAGGACTCTCGGGCTACAGCCAAGTCCTTGGGTCTCTCCACCACCCGCCCGGCCACGTCTACTTTTCGTTCCTTTCGTGGCAGGGGTGCCTCTACACGTCCGTTCAGCCAAAGGCCTGCGCAGAACCAGCCTCAGCGTGGCCGCAGGCGTGGTGACCGCCGTGGCGGCACAGGGGGCCAGCGTGCGGGTCAGCCCACCTCCGTTCCCGCAGCATCCGCCTCACAGCCTTCCTATTCCGCGCTTTGGGGTGCACCCCACGCTGGTGGGCGGCAGGATTCAACATCACCTCCCCCACTGGCGCTCTGTCACTTCGGACAGCTGGGTGCTACAAATCGTCCGAAGGGGCTATTCCCTCCCCTTCGAGTCTGCCCCCCGTCCATGCCACCTCAGTTCCACCGCATCTCGGGGGATCACTTAGCGCTTCTCCGACAGGAAGTCACAGCCCTCTTGGCCAAAGGGGCCATCGAGCACGTTCCTGGGCCAGAAGTAGGACATGATTGTTATTCCCTCTACTTTCTGGTCCCCAAAAAGGGCAAGGGGGGCTTGCGCCCCATCTTGGACCTTCGGAACGTCAATCGCTTCCTCCGGAAGGAGAAGTTCAAAATGTTGACTCTGGCTCAGGTCTTGGCTGCCCTCGACCCTGGAGACTGGATGGTAGCATTGGATTTGCAGGACGCATATTTTCACATTCCAGTCCTGCCGGCCCACCTCACGGTAGGCCAGGAGCATTTTTAGTTTACCGTGCTCCCCTTCGGCCTTACAAGCGCCCCTCGGGTGTTCACGAAACTGATGGCGGTGGTTGCAGCTCATCTGCGCAGGTCAGGGGTGTCAGTCTTCCCCTACCTCGACGACTGGTTGTTGACGGCGGGCTCGCCCCAGGCAGTCGTCACCCACCTTCAGACTACGGCGACCTCTAGCAGTTGCTGGGGTTCTCCATCAACGTGCCAGAGTCGAACCTGAGTCCTTCTCAGAAGCTCCCCTTCATCGGAGCGGTTCTGGGTTCGACGCAGTTTCGGGTTTATCCTCCCGAACAGCGAGTCCGGGATATTCAGGCTATGATTCCCATCTTTCAGCCTCTATCCCGGGTTTCAGTCAGGATGACCCTCCGGCTCCTGGGCCTGATGGCCTCCTGCATTCTGCTAGTGCAACATGCCAGGTGGCATATGCGGGCTCTGCAGTGGGACCTGAAGTTCCAGTAGGCCCAGCATCAGGGCAACCTGTCCGATCTTGTCCAGATCTCGGAGGGCACTGCACGACAATTGCAGTGGTGGCTCACGAATCGCGATTGGGTCAATGGCAGATCCCTCTCCCTTCCCCAACCGGAGCACACAGTGGTGACGGATGCGTCCCTCCTGGGATGGGGCAGCCACTTGGGAGAGGCGGAGATCAGAGGCCTCTGGTCTCCGGCGGAGTCCCAGCTCCATATCAATCTTTTGGAGCTGCGGGCGATCCGACTTGCACTGAAGGCATTCCTTCCCTCTGTCCGGGGAAGTGTAGTGCAGGTGTTCACGGACAACACCACCGCCATGTGGTATTGCAACAAACAGGGCGGGGTGGGGTCGTGGACCCTATGTCAGGAGGCTCTGCGCCTCTGGACATGGCTGGAACATCAAGGTATTACCTTGGTGGTTCAACACCTGGCAGGTTCACTGAACGCCAGGGCAGACGAACTCAGCCGCCGGTGCTTGATGGATCACGAATGGCGTCTGAACTTGGACGTGGTGCAAGGTCTCTTTCTGCAGTGGAGAGAGCCTTGGTTAGATCTATTCGCCACCGAAGAGAACGCGCAATGTCATCAGTTCTGCGCGTTGGAATTTCCAAGGCGGCATTCGCTCGGCGACGCTTTTCGTCGCGAATGGAGTTGCGGTCTGTTGTACGCCTTTCCGCCTATACCACTTCTGCCCAGAGTGCTGAAGAAGATTCGGCGCGACCGGGCCCAAGTCATCCTTGTGGCTCCGGATTGGGCACGAAGATACTGGTATCCCGAGCTACTCAACATGGCGATCGATCCCCGATCCGACTGCCTCTTCGGGAGGATCTTCTGTCACAGCAACAGGGGACGGTCCTCCACCCGAACCTGTCCAGCCTCCACCTCCATGCGTGGAGATTGAGCGGCGACAGCTGATTCCATTTGACTTGCCTCCTGAAGTCTGTGATGTCATTCTGGCAGCCAGGCGTCCCTCCACTAAATCAGTATACGCCTGCAGGTGGAACAAATTTGTGGCATGGTGCACAGCTAAGTCTGTGGATCCCCTTTCTGCCCCTCTTTCTGAGGTCCTTCTATCCCTCCTATCCTTGGCCCGGCAGGGCTCTGCTCTGGGCACTCTCAAAGGTTATCTTTTGGCCATCTCCGCCTTTCTCAGGCTTCCAGATCAGCCTTCTCTCTTTAAGTCCCCGGTTGTTAACTGTTTCCTCGAAGGCATTACACACACGTTTCCTCCCGTGCCTTTCATAATGCCTCAATGGGACTTAAATCTTGTCTTGACCTATCTGATGTGCGCTCCTTTTGAGCCCCTTCATAACTGTCCTTTACGTCTTCTTACTCTCAAGACGGCTTTCCTGGTAGCTATCACCTCTGCCAGAAGAGTGAGTGAGCTCCAGGCTCTTTCTTCTAAGCCTCCTTTCCTTTCTGTTCATCCGGACAAGGTGGTTTTAAGGACCCGTCCTTCTTTCTTGCCAAAGGTTGTCACGCCCTTCCACATTGGGCAGACCATCACTTTGCCCACTTTCTTTCCGCCTCCGCATCCTTCAAAAGAGAAAGAGAGGCTCCATCGTCTGGACCCAAAACGTGCGCTCTCGTTCTATTTAAAACGCACACAACAGTTCCGGGTGGATGACCAGCTCTTTGTTGGCTACGTGGGCGCCAAAAAAGGTCGGGCCGTGCACAAACGCACCATCTCTCGGTGGGTTGTTTTGTGCATTAAAGCGTGTTACTCCTTGGCTAAAAAGGAGCCTCCTGTGGGGCTGCGTGCCCATTCTACCAGGGCAACAGCAGCCACTACTGCCTTGGGACGCGGCGTTCCCTTGCAGGATATTTGTCAGGCAGCCACGTGGGCCTCGCTGCACAGATTTACCAAGCATTACTGCCTTGACAGTCAAGTCCGGAGAGACGGCTTCTTTGGCTGTTCTGTTCTCCGTGACTTTCTGGTGTAATCTATTCGCAGACCCACCACCGGGGTTGGTATTGCTGGGGTATCTATTCTAAGGTAGGGAATCTATCACTAACGTGTCTCTTTCAGATGCACAAGTTACTACTTGTGTAACGATATATCTGTAAGAGACATTAGTTAGTGATAGATTCCTTACCGCCCCACCCATCCTCCCTGTTCTGCGAACTGATTCTAGGGTTAAGGTCATCCTTTTCAGGGCCCTAGTTTCATGGCACCAGTGGTCAGTTTCTTGCATGGCTCTGCGTTCCTGGCGCGGAAAGTCGTGTACAGAACTGACGTCAGCGCGCATGGGTGGTGCCTAAGTAGTCTCCGTGACGTCATCTCGGCGCCTACGACGCCAGCGACGAACGCGGAGCCGCACGACGCCACCTACCACCTACCGACGCGCAGGGGTACTGCTGACGAAAAACTTTCCGGATCCAGTCTGACGCCTGGGGATATTCTAAGGTAGGGAATCTATCACTAACTAATTTCTCTTACAGATATATTGTTACACAAGTAGTAACTTGGCGTTACTCACAGATATGCCACTGAGACATCCATTCACTCACCAACACAGCCATACACACACTCACTCACTCACCCATACAGCCCCTCACAGACGCACTCATGAACCCATATATCCACTGAATCACCCACTCACACATCCATGGAGTGAGTCACACACCCAACACAGACACTTATGCACCCATACAGGTAATCAGACAAACAATCATTAACCCATATAGACACTCATGTAGCTACAACCCATGCAGCCACTTACACACCAACTGACAGACTGATATAAAAAAAAAAATGTAAGTCCGTTTTTATATAGCGCAGCTACTCACCCTTACGGGTCTCAAGGCGCTGGGGGCCGTAGTGGAAATTAAGTGAGCTATTGCCCAGAGTCACATGGTGCTGAGCTGAGCTGCCGCCGGAGCCGGGGATCGAACCGTGAACCCTGTGCTCCGAAGTCAGCTGCCCTGGCCGCTGCACCACACCTCTCCACTGATACAGACATTCACACAGATTAGTCATTCCCCCATGCATTCACTAAGACACGCTTAATCTCTCACTTAAACAGTCTGTCACGCACCCACTAAATCATCCATTCAGACACTCATACACCTACTCATTCTTCAATACACCTTTGTGTATCTATAATTAACATTTTTAAACTTTAAAAAATCACCCAGTCTCTGGATGATGTCATCAGTGATGTCATTTGAGATGTCATCAGTGATGTCATCAGTGATGTCACTGACCATGTCATGAGTGATGTAATATGTGACGTCAGCAGTGCATTGCGGGGGTGCGAGTTATAGTTAGCTGAACTAACTATAACGGACGAATTTCTCTGGTTTTGTACGAGTGAAATGTCCAACTAACTATAACGTCCCTGAAACCTGTTTTTTTCAGTGAATATATATATATATGTGTATGCTTGAAGATGAAGGATCACAAGAAAACAACAGCCAGCCAGGGCAAAAATCTGGATCCCAAAGGATACAATCAGTCACAAAGAAATACAATATCCAAGAAAGAAGTGACTCAAACAGATAGATTCACCAAAAATATATATTTGTTCTTTAGTGAATCTATCTGTTTGAGTCACTTCTTTCTTGGATATATATATGTGTATGTATATAAAACCAGAGTTATCCTCAATAAGAACGCCACACACAGAGGGTTTCCGCACATCACCTCGCAAGCGGCAGCATGGTGGCAGGCTACTTGTCTTCCTTGTGGCCATACGCGTTTCGAGCTCCCATGAGCTCTTGATCACTGGCGGCGTGAAGCAGGACACAGGCAGTGTAAGAACAGCTGAATTTGATTAAATACGAAGTCCCGCCCCTGTGGGCGCAATGGCATGCTGGTAAAGGTAGTTCCATATACTGCCAAACAGACTCCAATGTTCTTTAACCAAGTGGATGCTGTTCCCACTTCACATAATGTTGTCTGTTTGGCAATATATGGAACTACCTTTACCAGCATGCCATTGCGCCCACAGGGGCGGGACTTCGTATTTAATAAAATTCAGCTGTTCTTACACTGCCTGTGTCCTGCTTCACGCCGCCAGTGATCAAGAGCTCATGGGAGCTCGAAACGCGTATGGCCACAAGGAAGACAAGTAGCCTGCCACCATGCTGCCGCTTGCGAGGTGATGTGCGGAAACCCTCTGTGTGTGGCGTTCTTATTGAGGATAACTCTGGTTTTGTGTTTATGCGGTTGGTCCAGCCGCAAGAATGCCCTGACTACGAACAGCGGTTCCTGTGTGCTCGTAACCACGAGTGCGCGTTGGGCAGAGGGAGCCTCATCCGCTTGGAAACTTGACAGCTGGAAGGCAGTGCTGGCGTTGCTTTCTACCCTACAGGGATTATATTTTTATGTGAAGTGGGAACAGCATCCACTTGGTTAAAGAACATTGGAGTCTGTTTGGCAGTATATGGAACTACCTTTACCAGCATGCCATTGCGCCCACAGGGGCGGGACTTCGTATTTAATAAAATTCAGCTGTTCTTACACTGCCTGTGTCCTGCTTCACGCCGCCAGTGATCAAGAGCTCATGGGAGCTCGAATCGCGTATGGCCACAAGGAAGACAAGTAGCCTGCCACCATGCTGCCGCTTGCGAGGTGATGTGCGGAAACCCTCTGTGTGTGACGTTCTTATTGAGGATAACTCTGGTTTTGTGTTTATGCGGTTGGTCCAGCCGCAAGAATGCCCTGACTACGAACAGTGGTTCCTGTGTGCTCGTAACCACGAGTGCGCGTTGGGCAGAGGGAGCCTCATCCGCTTGGAAACTTGACAGCTGGAAGGCAGTGCTGGCGTTGCTTTCCTACCCTACAGGGATTATATTTTTATGTGAAGTGGGAACAGCATCCACTTGGTTAAAGAACATTGGAGTCTGTTTGGCAGTATATGGAACTACCTTTACCAGCATGCCATTGCGCCCACAGGGGCGGGACTTCGTATTTAATAAAATTCAGCTGTTCTTACACTGCCTGTGTCCTGCTTCACGCCGCCAGTGATCAAGAGCTCATGGGAGCTCGAAACACGTATGGCCACAAGGAAGACAAGTAGCCTGCCACCATGCTGCCGCTTGCGAGGTGATGTGCGGAAACCCTCTGTGTGTGGCGTTCTTATTGAGGATAACTCTGGTTTTGTGTTTATGCGGTTGGTCCAGCCGCAAGAATGCCCTGACTACGAACAGCGGTTCCTGTGTGCTCGTAACCACGAGTGCGCGTTGGGAGCCTCATCCGCTTGGAAACTTGACAGCTGGAAGGCAGTGCTGGTGTTGCTTTCCTACCCTACAGGGATTATATTTTTATGTGAAGTGGGAACAGCATCCACTTGGTTAAAGAACATTGGAGTCTGTTTGGCAGTATATGGAACTACCTTTACCAGCATGCCATTGCGCCCACAGGGGCGGGACTTCGTATTTAATAAAATTCAGCTGTTCTTACACTGCCTGTGTCCTGCTTCACGCCGCCAGTGATCAAGAGCTCATGGGAGCTCGAAACGCGTATGGCCACAAGGAAGACAAGTAGCCTGCCACCATGCTGCCGCTTGCGAGGTGATGTGAGGAAACCCTCTGTGTGTGGCGTTCTTATTGAGGAGGGTGGCCTGGAGGTTGTCTTGAGGAGGGCTGTATGCGGTGTTCTTCCACTCCTTCTAAGAACTTTGGCTTCAAAACACAGCGGTGGGCACCCCACTGGGGGATTATCATTTTTACGGACTGCATGTTCCAGCATACACTGTTTTTCGCACTTGTGACAGACTTCCTGTGCAATAAAGTTAAAAGAAGGGTTTCATGCAGCCGCTTGCCGCTTCATTATTTGAACAGGTCCATGAGGAAGGGAGGTGTTCCCGAAACGCGTCGGACCCGCTGGAGGAGGTGGTTGTTTGGAGCGCCTTTTAGCCTGTCAAGAGCCTAGATCCTTACTGCCCAGAGTGCCGGCCACGAGGGTGCTTCTTTCTTTAATAAATAGTGGCTTTAACCCGGCCACGGCATGGCACCGCTGCAATACCCTTGCGGATACCGCTCCTGTTACACTTGGCAGGATAGCGGTTTGGGTGGCCTGGAGGTTGTCTTGAGGAGGGCTGTATGCGGTGTTCTTCCACTCCTTCTAAGAACTTTGGCTTCAAAACACAGCGGTGGGCACCCCACTGGGGGATTATCATTTTTACGGACTGCATGTTCCAGCATACACTGTTTTTCGCACTTGTGACAGACTTCCTGTGCAATAAAGTTAAAGAAGGGTTTCATGCAGCCGCTTGCCGCTTCATTATTTGAACAGGTCCATGAGGAAGGGAGGTGTTCCCGAAACGCGTCGGACCCGCTGGAGGAGGTGGTTGTTTGGAGCACCTTTTAGCCTGTCAAGAGCCTAGATCCTTACTGCCCAGAGTGCCGGCCACGAGGGTGCTTCTTTCTTTAACAAATAGT